>JABFFJ010000098.1:0-110218 GCA_013623715.1 Fusarium verrucosum
GTCAAAAGGACCGTTTGTTGGCCTGCCGGATGTCGAGCTGGAAGATTGACGAATATCCGGTCAATTCGATCTGTATGTACGATCCGGTCAAAGACACGTGACTAGCATCGGTACCTAGGATTTTATATAAGCCCCTTCGAGGTCACTTTTGTAGGTCTGCCAGATCGTATCGATGTCCGGACGTTTCGTATAGATCAGGGCCCAATCAATATCTTTATAACGCCACAGACAGTAAACAATACCCTGAAGGCTCTAACAAGGACAAGCTTGACACATGTAATTGCACTCTAAGTTTTGAAGTGAGACTGTTCCGTTCTTGACAAGCCATACCCTGGACACGCCCATCCGCCCGCCACGAGGCGAGATCACGATCTCACAACAAGCACGCAACAGAATAAACGAGCCGCCGTGCGTGCGTGCGTACCTGGCTGGTGCTTAGATCAGGTGCCACTTAAATCATACATACCCTACATACGAGGGGACGCAATGTCATGTCTGTAATAACCTCACATATGCCAATGTTTATCCAGAAGTTTGGAAGCAGAGAAATAGTTTCATTGCATTGAAGATCACCTCATGTCGTTCTTTAGGACTAAATCTCATAATATTATGATACCTTATTTCAGTCCTAAAGTACCAACATATTGAGTATAGCTTAGGTAACCTTTATAATAAATTAGGCCTAAGTTGTTAAGAGGCATGTTGGCATGTGCCTAGGCCCTTGAGCCTATTGCCTTTGACTTCAATGTTTGACGTCCAAAAGCTGTATACAGCCTCAACTGTTTCAAGAGCTCAGTCCCACGACATACCATCATCGTCGTACCTAAACAACCTCAGAATCGCTGCCGCAACCTGCTCTCCATCATGTTCCAGATCCGCCGTCTCGGCCGCCCGGTCCGCATGCTCTAGGTCCTTGATCCCACCACTATCAACCCTCATCTGAATTTGTCTCTTGACCATGTCCTCGTCGAACGCCAGATGCGCCTGAGATGTGAACAGCCGATTGGGGATGTACAAGCCCTGGACGGCCGTGTGGCTGCTCTTACCCCAGACGTGAACGTCGGCGTCGGGTTCGAGCAGGTTCTTGGCTGAGTCGGCAGAGGGAGCTTGGAGGACTTGGTCTTGATGCATCTGGTGCAGGTAGACTTTGTCATCGTGGGTTCGGAAGAGGCGCTTTCCCACGGGCGTGAGGGTGATGGCGCTGTGGCCTAGCTCCCAGTCGTTTGTAGGAGAGGGACCAACTTTGCCACCCAGAAGACGCGAGAGAAGTTGGTGGCCGAAACAAACTCCTGTGAAGTGAAAGTCTGGGCGCTTCATCCATAGTTCTACAGAATTGTCAGTATACGTGTAAACAAAGAGTGATTGTGGTGCTCACGCTTCAAAAGATCAAGCAAGTCGTGAATCCACTGGTTATCGCCATGGGCGTCATACATGCTTCCCGTAATGAGCAGCCCATCATAATTCTCAAACTCTTCAACCTTTGGTATACGACCACCCTCCTCAGTTACGACAAAGACCTGCTCTGTCTCGACGCCTAGAGGAGGATGATGCTTGCTGCCAGCCTTTGAGAAATGGTTGTGTAGAATCTGGCCAAACGAGCCCTGTTCGTTTTGGGTATCGGGATGAGGAGTATCAGTCTCGAGGACAAAGACTTTGACTACGTGAGCGCCGATCGAAGGTTTGTAATGCTGACCCATGCTGCTTGATGTTGTGTATAACTTTTTAAGTAGTGGTAGTGTAAAGGCGCGGATGTGAGGTTGGTGAGATGTTGGAGGGGCAGTGAAGCGGTTGAGAGTATTTAAACGACAGGGCCAAGACCGGATTACAGGTCTAATCATTGTTACAAGATTAAAATATGTAATTGTCTAACTACTAAACTAGATATTTGTTGGATATTTGTTGGTTTGGGCTGTTGTGAGACTTGTTCTTTTTTCGTCTTGACGTCAGCGAAGCCTCTTGCCAAGCCCATGATGACGGCAACGGGTAACGAATAGTGGGTATGAGTTTGCTTCTTCTGCCTCCTGACGACGATATTTATGCTTGTAAATCAAGGGATTGCTAGTCATCTTGTTCCAATGGAAGACACCAAAATAAGCATAACAATAACCATGATACCTTATTCAACGCTCACATCCTCAGATCCCCAGTAAAATGTGCTAATCTCAACTCCAACATACTCGTCGCTGTACTTCCTCGTCTGCTCCCCATCTCTCGCCGCACCCGCACACACAAGCAATGGCATAAAGTGCTCTCCCCCATTGGGCGGGTGCATCATATCAGCATACGGAAACTTCCTCCAGCTCTTGAGAGCCTTCCATCGCTCTTGGGTGTCCTTCTTGAGCGTCGCCTCCGTCAGGGCATTATTCCACTCTTCAGTCAACGGTCGAAACTGCGCCTGCTGCTCTGGTCCCGCGCTGCCCAGCATCATCATGGCGCGGATGTTGTGAAAGCTCGCGAAGCCGGAGCCGACAACGGCGATGTTGCTGGCGCGCAGCTTACCAAGTGCTGCGCCCATGCGGAGATGCTCCTCCGGGTCTTCTGACTCGAGAACCGAGACTTGCACGACGGGGATGTCGGCTTTGGGGTTGACGAGCAGCAGCGGGATGAAAACTCCGTGGTCCCATCCTCGCTCGCCATCCAGCTCGGGTGTCAGACCTTGTTCGCGCAGAGCATCGGCGATCTCATTTGCAACCTCTGGGTGTCCCGGCGCTGGGTACTTGAGGGAATACGACTCGCGAGGAAAGCCGTAGTAGTCGTAGAGAAGCTTGTGGGATGCCCCTGATGAGATGGTGGGCTTGGGTGTGGACCAGTGTGCGGTGACGAGGATAATGGCCCGGGGTTGATCTGGGGTACCGAGCTTGAGGATTTTGGGGACGCGGTTCTTGAGTGAATAGACGATGCTCTTATGTTTGGCGTCACCAAGGACGGGCATGGGGCCTGGTGTTGTTAGCCGTGGGTTGGCTGAGAGTGAGTGTATGTATGTGACTTACCACCGCCATGTGAGAGGGCAATTACAGGAGCAATCTTGGACATTGTGTTTATATGTCTCTGAGAAAACGACTTGAATAAATTTGTCGAAATAGTTCTTTGTGCAGTAAGAGGCCAATTCCACATGAATTATCTTTTATGAGGGAACTGTTGAGTCTGTCTGTCTTGTATATGATTCTCATTCATGATGGCGGGGGTCCCAAGCTATTTATCCTCGTATGCCACCCATGATCATATTCATCATGGCTTCTATTGTGGAGCAGTTCCGATTTCCGAAAACCTCTTAGAATCAGCGAATAGAATCACACTTGGTCATTACCCGCGCGCGAGGTTCCACTCCTCTCCCGCGCGTTCCATTTATAATCCCGCTTTTGTCGGCTCCCACCGTCATGAAAGTTAATTCTCATGATGGCTTCACTTTACATTTCACGGACATTATAAATCGTTAATAACATTTGAATCATAAGTTATGGGATGGGCTCCATTAAATATGTACTACTGCCGTACTTCAAGACCATATTATCATCATCTTAGTAAAGCTTACCTACAGCAGGATAAACATGAGTAATGTCTGTAATAACTTTATGCTGCTATTATCCATCTTTATGATAGTTTAGTCCTAAAGCACCCACATCTTAGGCAGCTTTAGATAAACAGACATCTTTGGTATACGGCCTAAATAAACACAGACACTTCGCTCTGACCATGGCCAACTGCCTTGAGCCTTGATCCAATCTCAAGCGGGCTGCCCTCAGTCACCATGAAATGGCCCGAGTCCTTGGCTGACTTCTCATCTACTCCAAGGATCTTGTAAATGTTTGTGCTCACAAGATCAATTGCTTCCTTTTCCTTCAGCCGTCCACCTCCGTTCTTCAGCGCAATTCCCGCTGCAAAGCCCAAATCACGAAGTTGCCAATCTTCTTCAAGTCCAATTGCTACTGTCACCCCTGCATCAACCAGGGCATCAATGACTGTGCCGTTGGTGAGTGGTGCGCCGGTCAAGACACGACGTGTGTCCCAGCTCTCACCCTTCGACTGTAGTGGCGAGAGAATCACTCCAACGCCAGCCTCTCCAAGCTCCTTGGCCACCAAATGAGCCTCAGCGCCTCCAATGATGGCCAGCTTGAGACCCCCGGCCAGTTTGGTGTGAACTGTTGTGAGCACACTCTCAATTTCAGACTTAATCCGGAGAGCTGTCGCAATCCCATCTGCGCTGTTGATGGTGAGGGCCAAAACTTGCTCACCGTTAACCACCTTCTTGAGATACGCCTCTTCTGAAAATGGATTGATAGCAGGCTCTGGGGATGTTGCAGACGTGAGCAGCTTGTTCCTCAGCCCACCAAAAGCGGCCGAGTAGCTCGTTGTGCCCCTAACATTCACATCTAGAGTGTAGTGAACTGCCAGATCAGGAGCAAAAACAGCCCCTTCTTCGAGAGTCGTCAAGGCCGAAGTCAAGAAGCCAACGCTGGTGCCAAAATGGGTTGCGCCGCCTACAAAGACTGGCGCTGAGATGGCTCGAGTAACACCATAACGAGCTGCGACGTGTAACTTCTTGGAGTCAAGTGCAAGACCGTCGATGGCTCTAGAGAAGACGAGAGGATTGGGTCCGTTGTTGGTTGCCTCCTCTGCGTCAATTTCGCTGAGGCCTAGAGTACCACCCACAGCTGTGAATGCTCGGGACAAGTAACCATTCTCGAGAGCAATGGTCTTTGCTCCAGCTGTAGTCGCAGCAGTACATTCGGAATCGCAGTTACCAACACAAGAGATTTTGCCCTTGGAAACAACCACATTGGCAGGCTTGTCTCGAGACTCGTAAGTCTTATCATCCTCGAGGAGAACTTTTGTAACGCCAGTGAAGACCACAGTATCAAGACTGCTAGGCTCATCAACAATCTCTGCAGCCTTCTTGACAGGCACAACCTCGTCTTGTGGCTTAGACAACTCAATGGGATTCTCATACTGAGCTGTACCATCAATCCAGACTTGCAGAGGAGTTGCACCAACACTGAGAGGATCACTGTCCCAGACGACAACATCAGCATCGAATCCAGGCTTCACCTTTCCTAGACGCTTGCCCATACCAAGCAGCTCAGCAGGAGCAGACGTTACACTAGCCAATGCGACGTGGTAGGGAAGGCCATAATGATAGCCCTTGGCTGCTTCGAAAAGTACATGTTGTGCGTTGATAACAGGGTTATCACTGACATAGACCACTGTGAGGTTGTTTTCGTTGAGAATCTTGCCCGCATACTCGGAACCAATGTATGCCTCAGTCTTGTAAAACATGTTGTCAGCGAAAAGAGCCGATGCAGGAGGACGCCCACCCCATGTTCTCTTCAGGATCTGGATCATGTGTTAGCACGAGATACGCCTTCTTAGAATAAGCCTACCTCTGGAACCAAGTAAGTCTGGTGAGCATGATGAAAGGCTCGGATGGGGAACTTGAACTCATTGGTATGATCAACCATGGCCTCCAAGTCGGGGATCGTGTAACAGTGCGTATTGATATGAACCTGGCCTCGAAGAGCAGCAGTGAGAGCCTCCCAAGCAATCTCACCTGGGAGGTACTCATCCAAGGACTCGACGCCATGTGACTCGGCCTTGGCACACCAATCGTCCTGCTTCTGAATTAAATCTCTGGCCTGCTCGAAAGCGTGGCGGAACTCGTAGCTTTCACCCATACGGCTGAATGGTCTCCTTCCAACCCGACCATGAACACGCTTGGCATTCTCACCACAAGCCATCTTCATGTATCGCCAGTTGCGGTCCGGATCGGCAAGTAAGTCTTCGGCACTGATTTCCTTACGGCCATCGGGTTTGCCGACTGCATGCTTGATGATATAGGCCTCTCCTCCGATGTTGTTGCCGGAGCCGGGGAGGACAAGTGAGGTTGTAACACCACCCGACTTGATTACCTCGATCTGGGGATCCAGTGGGAGAAGCGAATCGATAGCTCGGGCCCAGGGTGTGATGTTATCCGACATCTCATTGCCGTCCGAGTTGCCATCCAGAGAGGGCAGAGGGTACACGCCAGCATGGCTATGTGTATCAACAATTCCGCTAGTCAATCGACGGCCATGAGCTTCGTAGATAACAGTGTCCTTGGGCAGCGATGTAGCCTTGATATCCTTTTCGACGCGTTGAATGAGACCCTTCTCGAGAAAGACATCGCCCTGCACCCACTCCCAGCCCTTTCCAGCGTACGCATCCTCTTGGCTGGTTCCCTTGACAGGCTCTCCAATCCAAATAGTAGCGTTCTTGATCAAAGTTGGCTTGCCACCGTCGATGTAACGAGCATTCTTATCTCGCCCAAGACCTGGGGGGTCTTGAGGCTTGACACGGAACTTCTTGCAAGTCTCGAGGTCCTGGTTGAGCTTCTGAATTGATAGTGAGGTCTTGTTTCGTGGTGTGATCTGTCGCCATTGTGCAAAGACGATGAAAGTGAGGCATGCTAAAGCAAAGAGTCTGATAGCACGGGAGCGACGTATCAGTCGTTGTCTGCTCCGCTGCTGGTGCTGAAGCGCAACTGGCGCTGGGAGCGAAATGGAGCTATAAGGCGGAAGCTGCGCCTTTTCATCCATTATCGCTTCTTAGTTGGAGGTTTTAAAATGGCCAATGGGTGATGGTTTTGGTGAGATGAAAGATGGAAGAGGAGTTGAGAGCTTTGGAATGACGATCACGTCTTCATGGGCAATGATAACGATCTGGGGGAGCTCACAGTGATTGGCCAGGGCACTAATATGGCGGCTGCAGGGGTACAACCTGGAGCTACCTACCTATGTATACAAGAAAAACCCAAACTCAACCAATATGCCTTTTAACAATTTAGGCCCAAAATAACTTGTCATAAAGTGTCTTGTGTGATATAGAGGTTTGAGGTTTGAGGTTAGGTGAGTTAATCTTTTTACATTGTATTCTGGAGTGTGGTAGGTGATTGTGCTCTTATGGAGTGCCTATGTAGGTTAGTTAGTAGTTTCCGATGTCCTCTTGTTCTAATGCTGTCGATTTTGTCAAGATATTAGTACTTTAAGACTAAACTATTATAATATCATACTGGTTTAGTCCTAAAGAAAGGAAATACTATAATACTTTAGCCCTGAAGTACTAATATCTTAGGAAGGCTTCTGTCTAAATGACATAGGAACTGTTAACCTGGAACTATCGACATGGGATAACTAGACTCTTTCCTTCACTAAGTGTTTTCTATGTAATCGAATGTTTTCTCTTCTTATACAATTTCACCCTGTTGTAGTTGAAAACGCATGCTGCTAGAGGTCAGTGGCCGGAATATATGGGCTTTTATACACCAAGTTTGAAGGCAGCAGAGGCCTGGTTTGGTCTGTTTCAAACATTCCATGTGTTTATAAATTCAAGCACTTGCAATCGATCCAGTTTCCCTACTTATAGCCATCAAAGAGCCGTCGGTCTCAAGATTTGTTATGTACCAACACGTGCCCCATCACCTGATGACGTCCCTCTATTTCCACCCTCAACGTAGCATCTAGAATTCAAGATGGACCGATCAACTCCCCGCAGCACAATACAACACAGCACAGTACAACACCATGCTCTCTTGTTGTGATGTATTGATATCACCACAACAGAGGTTAAGCAAGGACTTACATTGCATCCGAATTCATTTCGACTTTCAAAATGGCTTGTTTGTTTGCAACTCAATCGCGCCACAGAGCAGCCTCAAGTGATGGTGCTTACGAACCTGTGTTGCAGTTCATTGTTCCATGACCCGTTTGTGCGCAGCAAATCCACCAACAAATACCCACCATGTTGATTCTTTGACCTTATAAGCTCCACAGCCGATGGCCCGAAGAACGTTACGACGACCCGAAGACGTCAACATCTTGATCCTGGTATTCGGCCCCTTGTGGCTCATCGTGGGGATTGCAATTGGTCAAAGCAGCTTTATACCGCAATTTATATGCATTTTTGTTCACTCTTGAATGCAGCGTGCGTGTACTGTCTATCGTCTATGACTTCAAGCCAATCATGGTACAACTTAGCCCATGATGCTCACTTTCTTAGGAGTTGCTCAAGTGGGTGTAATATCTCCGCTGTTTGACCCAGAGAAACGTGGGTGCAGGACCAGTATTTTGAGCAAGTCGTCTCAAGAGCCGTGTATGCGTTAAAACTTGACCCCATTCTCATATTTTCCAGTTCTCTTTTCTCATCTTCTTCTTTTCTTATCTTAGGTAGCTCACAGCCTGTGCCTGTCTCACCAACCGAAAGTTGTGTATAACCTCTTTCAAGTCTACTACGTCTCTTCATTATACCGACTCTCACGGGTTATACGTGACCTTCAATATGACTGGCTCTGAGCATCTCAACGTCTTCAAAGGCGCTGACTCAGTTCGCAACTATTTCGACCCCGAACAGTCGCCTCCTTTGCCACTTGTGGAAATCCCTGATAGCATCAACCCATATCGTCAAGATGGTGTCCGCATTTATGCCAAAATGATGACCATGCATCCCGCCACCAATGTTAAGGTGATGCCAGGTTAGTCTTTTAATTCTAGGGAACAAATGACCGAACAGTCAACTGATTTCCTCGCAGCCATGAACTTGTTAGAGAAGGGTGTGCAGCCCGGCAAGACAAAGACTATCGTTGAGAGCAGCTCAGGATCTACTGTTATTTCTATGGCCATGGTAGCTCGTGCCTTTCACGGCATCAATGATGTGCACGCCTATCTTAGCAACAAGACAAGTGAAACAAAACTGCGCATGATGCAATTCTTTGGCCTCAACGTGTAAGCAATCCATCGGCTTCTGTCCGATCAAAGTCGGCCACTAACAGGCGAGAACTACACTGTTCGGTGGACCTGCTCAGCCTACACCTGTTGATGAGCGAGGTGGTATCAGAGCTGCAGCCAGAAAGGACGCAGACTCCGAGTCTGTGTGCAGTCCTAATCAATACATTAACGATGATGTCGGTTTCTCTTCACGATTCTGCATCGACAATACTAATTAGCTCGCAGAACTGGAAAGCTCATGTGCGCTGGACTGGCCCTCAAATTCATCGCCAGCTCCCTGAGATCAATGTGATCGCTGCATCTATGGGAACCTCAGGTAGGTTCACTACCTTTGGCGACAATGCATAGACTAAACGAACCAGGTACAATGACTGGACTGGGCACTTACTTCAAGCAGGCCAAGCCTTCAGTGTATAGAATTGCGTACGCACACTCCTTGAGTCGTCTAGAGCGAGTACTGATGTTTATAGTGTTTGCACCAACGCTGGAGAACGTGTCCCTGACCCCCGCGAGTACTCATTAATGAGTGAGGTTGAGTTCCCGTATCTTGCTTCTCACGACGCTCTTGAGGAGGTTGGCGCACCTGAATCCTACTCCCTTTCACTAGATCTCACCCGACAGGGCATTGTCTGTGGTCCCTCATCCGGCTTCACCCTGAAGGGTTTGTTCCAACGTATTGAGAAGTGCAAGCAAGAGGGAACACTATCAAATCTTGCTGGACCCCATGGCGAGATCCACTGTGTTTTCATGTGCTGTGATCTTCCCTTCCAGTACTTGAATGAGTATTTCCAGAACCTGGGGCCTGAGAAGTTCAGCCCTATCCGCAATGAAGTAAGTTGAATGAAACCACTGGAAGAGCAAGAAGACTGACCCGGCCTAGCGATTGAGAAATGTCGACCTCTATCGATATGATGCTGCTTGGGAGCTTGACTCTTTGTCTGCTCTGTCTAAATACTTTACCATTCACCCCCTGGGTACTCATGATACCATTTTGTCACTGGCGGACCAGATTGACAAGGCCCTGACCCCTTTGGCCAACACTCAAGTTCTCGACTTTCGTTGCTCATCCGACTACGATACCTTCCATATCCCCAACTCAGTCAACATGCCTCTCGAGGCGCTCCGAGATGGACCTTCCAGCGGCAGCCCATTCGCTAACCCGGCTGATGAGTGCACCATGCTTGAGGAGCTCTGGCTTGAACTGGAGGGCCTCTTCGACGTCAAGGACAAGACCGGCAACCGAAATGCTAGTGCAGAGGCACTAATGTCTATCCTTCAAGGAAAGAGAGTACTGACCCTGTGCTACGATGGTGATAGCGCTCGAGTTGCCAACAGTGTCCTTCGTGCAAAGGGTGTTGAGGCAGAGAGTATCCTTGGTGGCTATAGTGCTCTCGCCAAGTTGCAAATGCCATGCAACGACAAATGTGAGGTCGTGCCTATTCACGTTTTTGTGGAGGCCTAAAATGGGAGAATTGCTTTCCAATGGTAGTTGTTGGGTCGATAACTATATTCTTGACAAATACGGGGGCGCTTGATCTAGCCGGAAGTGCAGTTGGCGTCCGGGACCAGCCAATATCATCGAGATGCCTGATTTGATATACGCAGGAACTTTCGTTATTTTCTACATTGTTACGATTTATGACCGATATACGAAGGAGAATACATGTTGGCTGAAGAGAGCTTCAACGCCTTTCAGCCATGCAACAAGAAGTCAAACCCGGAAGTGCAGTGGGTTTCTGGGGTTTACGGCGATTACTTCATCATTCACTCAAGAAGGAAATACACGCGTTTCTACCTGAATTGCCATCGTGTGTTTGAGTTAGCGAAAGTGACTAGTGAACGATATCAGCGAGACCATGGCATTAACACAAGCCTGTCAGTTTGAAGTAACCATGAACATTACCTGCATGAAACGTGTAAATATTGGAAGTTCCTTCTATCAAGGCTCTAGAAAGAAGTGATTCCGTGCCATGCTCTAGTTTTCGGAGAAATCTGTGGCAATAATGGTTTATGCATTCCACACAAACATATTCATCGCTCCAACAGGTCAAATAAACGTCAGCATGTGTTATTTGCAGTTGAACTTTGTGGCTGAGAGCTTGGTCCTCCCACAATCTAGATTAGCATATACGTCAACGCACGTATCTCTCAGATCTCCTCAAAGATCGGGATCAAAGCGTTGGACATAGTGCGAGTAGGAATGTGAGCCGCAGTATGTATAATTGTGTTTGTGACATTCGGAATATACAGAGAAGCCAGATTGGGTGAAATAAAGTTTATAGACAGAACAGTTTTAACAAACAATGGTACGAGTCTTTTGTTATAGCTATATCTTGACAATTGTCTATTCTAGAACCATCTCCGTTGGTTGATTGAAGTCTCTTTACGCCATGCGACAACATGTGCACCAACACATGAGGATCAGTATTTCCAAGACTCGGGTCAACCAATAAAAAACCATCGGATATACTCCAATTCGATGAACCAAAAACCAGGTAAAGGTCCAAGCTTAAACTTGTCTGAACAACAAACTTTAGTAGTGCAAGTCTCGACTGGACGATGGCTGGCACATGGAATGAAGAACGGGTAGACCAGTTTTCCCTATCCAACCGCTAATTATTTTGACGCCCCTGAATAGAATAGAGTCTTATTGGTTAGTTTGTAAGAACCAGGGGCTTGTGCGAAACGCCTCTTGTAAGTGTGTGTGTATGGAAAAGGAGTTCAGGGGATTAATCGATGTAGTGTTTAGAATAACGAGAAGAAAGTTACTGTAATTACTGATGAGTACAGAAATAGTATCTGTAAAGAATGGTCAATTGCATTTATTTATGCAAGGTTTTTAACAGGGATATAGAAATTCTATTAAAAGCTTGACTTCTGTAAGGATACTCACGGATATTCCCCTGGTCTATCCTCCACACCCATAAATCGAAACACCCGCATTCGACCAAGAGGCGTTAAACTTAGCAACCACAAAAATAGTTCCCCATGAACATTTTCTCCCCTCTGCATAATAGATATTCCCCTCTTTCAATGCCCAGGAGCATTATGCCCGAGTTCGCGTGCTGACTGGTCGTTTCAATATCCTTGTCTTTTGATCGTCAGGATGAAGCGTCTCAGCGACAAACGAGAGGTATACAACGTCCGACGTTTCTATATCCGAAACAATCAACAGCACATGCATCGAATCACATCGCTTATAGAACCGCTGCCACGCAATACATATATAAAAACCAAAAAATGCCTTTTTTTATTCAGAAGCAATTCCAGACAAATTCATAGTGTCAAATAAACACCCCTAGGCACGAACGATATCCCCGTGGCGTCCGGTCGAAGCCGTATCACATCCTTCCGCGGAGCCCTAGCCAAAAGCTTATATCCCTTCAAAACCAACTATTGAACCGGGGTAGAATCTAGAAAAGCCCCTGTGGATATAAACTCGAGTCTTGCCCAACCCCCGTACTCAGAAACCATCAGGAGAGACAGACGGAGTGGGTTGAGAAGCGTCTCATGTCATTTTGATACACTACCTGACCTTTCGCCATTCGTTCTTTTTCTCCTTGACCTGCATCACATTCCTTTCTTTCACATTCATATCATCATTCCCAAGATGAAGTATCGTAGAAGTCAACGATCTCAGTCTCTTCCAACCAACCAATCTCCTAAAAAGTCGCTCCTTTCTATTATTTCTCGCCGTCTCTCTATTCGTAACAGACGACGTTCCAACTCCGTTCGTCTGTACGACGAAAGTGAAGATGAGGAGACACTCCAAGTGATCCCTCAAGAGGTAAAGCCCCCATGCCCTCTCGCCAAACCTCTTCTCACAAGTTAATAGGTTCCATTACCAACCACACAATCTCGCTTCTCTCGTCGAGCCTCTCGCTTCTGGTCTGCTTCATCGGCAAACCAATTCGAACATGACGACTCGCCTCAATCCCCAACACATGTCGCCTATGGGAACGCACCTTATGTTCCCCGCCACGCCGCGAGCGACTTCTCAAAGACAGCTTCCAACCGTCTCACCATGATGGTCGAGGCAGATGAGACAACCCTCTGTTCATTCAACTGTCGCGCCAGCAGGTTCACAAGAAGCTTCAGCACTGACGACGAAGTCGACACGGATCACCGTGAGCGAGCCCTCGATGCCCTCACTTCCAGACGCAGCTTCACTCTCTCCAGCGCATCAAGTAATGAGAGTAACAATGACTACTCGCTCTTCTTATCCGACGCTGCCATGGGCGCAGACGCTAGACGCCGAAGATCTGTTGCAGCTTGGGCCGAGCTTGAGCACAGGGCAGCAGTTGCTAGTCGAATGACCAACGACACCGATTTTCTCATCGGCCGACAAGCTCGCACACAGAGTACTTATCTGGGTGTTCCCAACAGTCCATACGACCTGTCAGGGCCACCAAGCCCGGGTGCTGCGAGCATCAACGAGTATGTCAGGCCAGCGCAGACCGGACGAGTTTGGTGAAGGGCTTCTTTGTATAACCAAGTATAAGATATGACAAATGACTGGGAATGTCTGTTGGGCGTTATTAGGTAGGCGTTATGCAGTATCAGAGTGTAGTGTAAATGTGGCTCTGGGGATATCAACCCAGGCTTCGGACCAAAATAAACCACCTTCTTTTCATGAACTGTCCACCGCAACCAAGTAATGATATGCAATGCATTATACAAATGTCCATATTCCCTTCGAAACCTAGTCATTGAAACAACTTGATCGAAGCGGGATGTGGCATTGACAAGACACCACAGCCCTATATATACGAAACCGGTAGCCTCAAACGCCGATTTTCCCATCGCGACTCGTGATATCGCCCGACACATGATTCATCTCGTGTCTTCATGCAGGAGAAGTTGCCTTCCAATTGCGCTCAAATCAATAACCAACTCCAATCGAAGTATTGTAGTAAAACAAACTGGTCCGTAGACCAACGTAAAGTGAACCACACAATATCCTATCGCATGAGATGATCTGCTTTATCATAGCTCGTGGGCTACCATGCCACAGGCAACATCGATAAACATCAATATCCACAACTCTTAATCCAACAAACCCAAGATAATGCGAAGTCGCCAGGTTCAAGGGTGCCTTCAAATGCGTGCGGATAGTATGCCTACGTCTTGTCAACCTTCCAATGTGAATCAAGCAAGATGCTCACTGCGAGCACCCAATAATAAAGCCGTCACCTTATGACTGGACAACTCCCGCAACAGCCCTTCTTGGAATCAGAATCTCCTCATCATCAGAGCTATCGGCCGGCTCTGCACTCGCTTTGTCAAGCATCCTTTCGATATCCTCATCTCGTAGCGGTTTCCTTGCTTTCCCACTCCCTATCCCAATACCACTAGGCAACGAGAGCGTTCCTCTCAGTTGACTTCGACCACCAATTGTCCGTCTTCGGGGCGCTGCCCTATTTTGAGGTGCGTAATGTTGCTGGGGTGAATCCAAATCCATTGGTGAACCAGGCGGTGGAGCCATGGGTGACTTATCGTAGGGAGTTTTTCGCGCTGACTGAGGTTGGCGTTGTGATGTGGGCAGCGGTTTTCTGGGTCCTGAGGGTAACGCGTGACGTGGAGGCGGAGGTCTAATACCAGCGTTGTGTCCTGGTGATCCTGTAGGAGAGAAAGCGTGCTTTAAATTGGCAGAGTTTCCCGGACTACTCATGAACAACAGAGTCTCAATAGCATCTTGCTCCCTAACATTTTGATGCGGTGACATGAGAACTGGGTCAGCCATGACGCGGGATTTGGGTCCATGCGGCACAGTTGACGGTTGAGCAGGTGTATGAGGCGAAGCGGAATGAGAATGTGACAACATATTTGGAGTTCGATTGGGGTGGGAGTTGCGGCGCGGGTTCGCGTGGGCAGAGGGCACGAGAACTGACGGTCGAATGGACGCTGGAGGTGCAAGCGCAGGTTTGGTCCAGGAGGAACTTGGCGGCGTGTTTGATTTTCGACGCTGGCTAGCATGTGTTTGTGGTAAAGGAGCTGACGAGGAGGGCGGCTTGCTCATGGGTATTCGAGGACTTGCCGAGGAACCCTGTCGGTGTATAGTAGAAGTGCTCGAGACTGGTGACGCAGCCTGTGATGCCATATTCTCGACCTCTTCTAGGGAATTTGACTGCCAACCCTTGTTGACTTTGACCATGGCATAAGATAGACGCGTCCGTAGCTCGTTAGATAACTGCAACAGACGTGTTAGTTGTCTATTCACGGGCATTCGACCAGGTCTTGAAACAAAGACGCGGTTCTTGCTAGATGGCGATTAACCTACCTCTCCAATATGGCCACCTGCTGCTGATACCTTGCTCGCAGCACTTGGGTTTCTCGAATGACCCTTCTTGGGACTTTGGCTCTCTGTACGGCTTTTAACCTCACCGTCGGCCATGCGTTTCCGTGAATTCGAAGGGTCTGCGGTGATTCTGTGCTGGGCGGCAGCAATCTCGGAGAGCTGCAGTAACTGACTATCCTGACTGGATGGACCAGGCGCACAGTTGCTGGCATCGCTGGCCGGAGGAGTAAATGCGGGATCTGTGGAAGCGGTCATGGTGGTCTCTTGGGAGTCGGTGTTGGAACGAGGATGACTCTGGGTAGAGCCATCGTCGCGGTCGAGCGAGGGTTTGCGCTGCATATTGGCGATAACGTCGAGAACAACGGCATGGGCGGTTTTAGTACCGGTTGATAAGTCAAGAGCAGGAGACGCAGGATCAATATCAATATCAGTTGTCGTGGGCGTTATCGAAGCAATCGGGTCTGGGTTGGAGGCTCGCGAAAGCGCGTCGGCCGGGGGCGGTAGTGGTACCGCGAAATCCCCACCTTGTCGCGCTTCAGCAGGTGTCGCTGTCTCAGTGGTAACGTCCAGTCGGGAACCAGGTGTCTTGAACGGCGGAGGAGGAGCAATACGATTATTGTTCAGCGCAATTTCAACCAGAGGTTGATTTGGAGTCATGACGGTGACCCAGGATGGAGTTGTGAGTGTAAAGTAGGTTGTTGAAGCGAAGCGAGGATGGACCCGATTACAATTGGGGCGGGAGGGATAGCACTGTAGGTAGATCCGCTGTGCAGGTGAACCCTCACTTTTAGTGCTGTAGTGGACGGGAGGGTCAGGTCAGAGAGACCACGCGGCGGGAAACCTGGGCTACCGAGGGAGCTAGGATATTGTAATTGGGGTTTGGAGACGGACGATTCGATATAAATCTTGTCTTGTTTTTTGTGGTGTTTTATTGTAGAAATCAATGGATAATGAAGAATGATCGAATATAGAAATAAACTTCAAGACTCTCAAGATAACCAGAAAGCTTCCATGTCTAGGCGAAGAGTCTCGAATTAGGTTTCATGCCATTTGCCTACAGCTGGTCGTCTTAATCTCAACGCGGTCTGATACGCGACTCGAGGACACCTCAGGAAAATACCTTAAAATGTGCGCCTGTCCCATAGCCGAAATCTGCTAAAGACACACTAAGCTTTAGTGGCTGCAGGGTGGTCCTTGTGCCATTTGCAGGGCGTTCTTCCGCTGGAGTTACAGCTCATTTATCGCCCGTCCATCTCATCCCGTCTGCAACACAAAATTCCCGTCGGGTCGCGTGGACAATTAACGTCACAATGATAGTGGTGATACGAGATGATATTGACGAGTATACTCTTGAAAATAAAGGTGTGTCGACAACGAGTCTAGTATCCTCTGAGGTGTCCATTCCTCATGCACCTCGAAAATATAAAAAGCCGCGTGGCGCTGCAAGGTTTTGTGAGGATACCTGGCCAAGGTCGGTAGAATATGTGCAACACGCGTTGCAGGCATCAGCAAAAACACATAATTACCTACCTACCCACGGCATGATTTGGAGTAGAACAACATAGAAAACTGTAGCAAATCATCATCCTCAGCTCAAATGCAGATGTGCGAGTACGACAGCAATGCGAATGACCTCACCCCTGTAACCCCAACTTCGTCTCTCCCCCTCATTCAATGGATCATGGATGGTCATTGGACCCATGACACGCACGCTTGGGCCAGAGAGACGTTCATGACGCGAGGTCACGTGGTAAAGTGCTGGTATCATGATACATAGGTATCTAAATATTGATCATCAATGAGCAGGGGATGATCAAAGCAACAAACGTTGATGGGATAGTTTATTATTCCAAGATTTACTTCAATGCATATCGCTCATAACCTGGTTGATTGGTGTCTACGCGAAATCTCCATCACCATCCTGGTAAAACCACTGTCTATCCGCATATCCTCTTGATATCAGTTTATCATGGTCTCAACTCATCCGCATGCTGGCTCATCGCTCTGATCATGTCCATGAACACCTCCGTCCAGGATCACTCCCTCGTTATTATCCAAATCATGCTGAACTCGCTGCCATCCCTTCTTCCTTCTCGACTCCCTCCCCTCAACTTCAGCACCCTTACCCTTGGCATCAAACACAGGTTTGATCAATGCTCCTAGTAGAGGATTGCCGCTGAAGGCTCCACCACTTCTCCCGCGGTTCTTGTTTCCTGATGTCTCCCCAAGGGTACCGTCGTTGACTTCATTATCAACAGGGCTCTCATCCGACTCTGGAGTCACGGGTCGTTCGACCGCTGCCATCTTACGAACAACCTTGCCGCCAACAACGTCAATGCTCACAACCTGCTTTCGCTTCTCGTAGTCTGGCCGCGCGTTCCACTCCATCTCTCGAAGCACCTTTTGCTGTCGCTTCAGTTCCCGTGCTCTCTCCTCTGGGGTGGCCCACATGCTGCCTGTCCCTGTAAGCGCTCCACCAACGTCAAAATCTGCCGCTTCATCACGGACTGTTGTTCGTCTGGCGTTTTGTGCTTGGAAGTTGAGTAACTTGTCACGATGCGCACGAGCTTTGGCTTCGGCCTCGCCTAGTGACGCGCCGTCGTTACCGCGTGGTTGAGTAAAAGGCGCTGGAGTTTTGGCAACATCGGCACGACGATTGGCATCCTTGTTGGCCGCCATTCGTTCACGACCTCGCTCATCCTTGAGCTCCCTCACCATGGCTTGAACGTCATCTGGCGTCAAAAGAGGGGTGCCACAGAACGTGCAAGGCCTGAGTCCTTCTTTCATACATATCACCTTGCCACATGAGAGACAGTTCGGCGCAGCACCTTGAAGAGGGTGCCTTGTAGCAACGCAGTTGCATTTTCTAGCCTTGGAATTATCCAGCTTGGGGTTTGTCGAGATTTCAAGCGCCCTGATAGCAGCGTCGAGATCAGAAATAGCGGTTGAAGCACCAGCCATCGGCAATCCTCCAGCTATAGATATTTTTGTACTGCTTGCAGCTGGTTTTGGTGTCGAGCTCCGTGATACTGGTGTAGACTTGGGCTTTGATTTTGGAGGCCCTTCCCCGATCAGATAACCAGCAGAGGCATGCTGCTTGGGTGGAGGTTTCGCGACGGGTTTTGGGTCAGGTTTCGGTGTGTTCGATCGTGAAGCATTGTTACTGCTGGGTGCGCTCGAACGTTGAGGAATGTAGTCAAGGCTTAGATCTTTCTTGCTGTATGTGGTGCCCGCGGGCGTAGCATAATCGCTAACCTGCCTGGCCTGTGGTGTGTGAATATTTGACTTTTTCTTTTTTTGCTGTCGTTTCGCTTTGGGTACGGCCTCGATATTCTGCGATTCGGACTCGGGCGGTGCAGCGACATTAGAGTATGACGAGCTCCCAGGCGCCGAAGTTTGTCGCCGGGAGTTAAATGACGATATAAACTCGATGGCTTGAGGAGACTCTCCTAGTAGATTCCCAAAATGCTCTGCAGCTTCTGTTGTGGAGAGAGTAGAGGCGTAATCGAGGACCTGCTTCAGCTCCTCATCGGGAAGCGGTAACAGCTGCGAAAGCTGGGCGACAGACATGGCGCGTGGTTTTTGTGACTGGTGAGGGGTTTCTAGGGTTCTTTTGAGTTTGCGACGGAATTATGGTGGTTTTTTCTCTCTTTAATGGGGGAGGAAGTGAAGTGTTGAGAAATGGAGTGTTGACGTCTTTGAAGAAGAGAGCTTGGAGCTCCCCCACCAAGCAAATCATCTTAGCCCCTCCAAAATCTAGAAACGTTCTATTGCTGACTCACACGCCGAGTGTTGGCCTTTCGCAACTCCTTTTGGTCTCCTCACGATTAATAGTATGAGAATGATTTGGTATAATGGTATGTTATTTTTGTTATTTCTCAATATCATATCATATCTTGAGCGATGCGTATGTATTTAGTGAAATAGACTGGATCTGATGTTGACCAAGAATCATTCAGTTTCTTGATAATGCAAATGGATGGGCCCCGGTCTCTTCCCCGTACCCCGTACGTACACATGTAATTTGTTTATCGCATTTCCGAGTTACCCGGTGTCTTATTCTATGTGAAGCATCATGTGGTTATGCAATCGTGCAGCCGCTAATCCGCCTGGATCTAAACTCATGCCATAAATCAGCTTTTCGGTGTAGGTCAAACAACTACCGGATGAAGGGATAGGTGAATGACCATCAACCGAACCAACCAGACAGCTAGAATGGCCTGACCAGGTACTCCAGTTTCAGTGTGTTAGAATTACCTATTGACATCTCCCGAGATCGAGCGCGGAGAAGGTCAAGCGCGGAGATGGTCTGGACGGGGTGGAATGTCTAAAAAGACGACAATATCAGGTCTTGTAGTATGCTTCAGAGGGCCCTGAACAGAGTTATAACAGTAATAAAAATATTTTCTTTTTTTATTAGGTACATATACATCATGTAAGGTGCTTATGACTTCACTGTCACAGTCTCCGTGTCTTTTTCAATGTCGAATTCCGAACATGCTCCGCTCCGCTCCGGGTCTCAGCCTAAGACGCTAAGCCAAAAGAGGCATAGCTTGCCATGAACGGCATCGCACTGGAGCTCCCCCATCCTCCTCCTTCCGGGTCTCCCTCCCCGTATTTAAAGTGCTCATCGCCAACCTCTTCTTCTTTCCACCCGCATCCCGTCCTTTTTCTCCAATTGAAGAGTTAAACAATCGCAATCATGTTCGCCGCTTCTCGCATTCAGCGCCGTGCTTTCTCGGCCACCGCCCGTGACGTAAGTCAATACCATATCCTCCCTCACTCCCATAAGCGCACTCTTTGTGCCGTTTTGTATTTTTTCCTCTTCACCGACCGACACCGGCCCGGTTGTTGAGAGGCCATCGTGAGGTCATTCTTGGACTTCACAATGACCAAAACGCTTCAATTCTTTCAGCATGTACTGACTGTGTCTTGTAGCTCTCCAAGGTCACTGTTCTTGGTGCTGCCGGTGGCATTGGCCAGCCTCTTTCTCTTCTCCTCAAGATGAACCCCCGCGTCACTGACCTCGCTCTCTACGATATCCGTGGCGGACCCGGTACGTAACGACTCAATCGCTTATTCTCTCGATCGAGGGCATCTTCAATTGCGAATTCTGTATACGAAAGAGTCCAACAACAACCATGTTGACCACTCGACCAAACTCAATTCGCTCATGTTGCCACATCAGCCAGATCTGGAACAATTTGACTAACAAGCCATGTCTAGGTGTTGCTGCTGACATCTCCCACGTCAACACCAAGTCCACCGTCAAGGGATACGAGCCCAACGCCGCCGGCCTCAAGGAGGCTCTCCAGGGTGCTGAGGTTGTCCTCATCCCCGCTGGTGTCCCCCGCAAGCCCGGCATGACCCGTGACGATCTCTTCAACACCAACGCCTCCATCGTCCGTGACCTCGCCAAGGCCGCTGCTCAGGCCGCCCCCAAGGCCAAGCTCCTCATCATCTCCAACCCTGTCAACTCCACCGTCCCCATCGTCAAGGAGGTTTACAAGGCTGAGGGTGTCTACAACCCCAAGACCCTCTTCGGTGTCACCACCCTCGATGTTGTCCGTGCTTCCCGATTCGTTTCCGAGATCAAGGGTACCGACCCCAAGGACGAGAAGATCACCGTCGTCGGTGGCCACTCCGGTGTCACCATCGTCCCTCTCTTCTCTCAGTCTAACCACCCCGATCTCTCCTCCAACGCTGAGCTCGTCAACCGTGTCCAGTTCGGTGGTGACGAGGTTGTCAAGGCCAAGGACGGTGCTGGTTCTGCCACTCTCTCCATGGCCATGGCTGGTGCCCGCATGGCTGACTCCATCCTCCGCGCTGTCCAGGGCGAGAAGGGTGTCATTGAGCCCTCTTTCGTCGAGTCTCCTCTCTACAAGGACCAGGGCATTGAGTTCTTCAGCTCCCAGGTTGAGCTCGGCCCCGAGGGTGTTGCCAAGATCCACCCTCTCGGCAAGCTCGACGCCAACGAGCAGAAGCTTGTTGACGCTGCTCTCGTCGACCTCAAGAAGAACATCGAGAAGGGTGTTGCCTTCGTTGCCTCCAACCCTCCCAAATAAATAAACTCTGAACTCGCTTCGAGCTTAGAGACAACAACCTAGCTTTAATAAACTGGGCAATCTGGTGAAAAGGGGAAAAAGGGATAGAGGTAATCTCTCAGTACGGATGTCTTTCGTGTGAGGATTGGGCTAGAAAATGGGGGTGTATGAGCGATTGATATACCTGTGTTTTCTCCCTGCTGTTCTGCCACCTACTTCCATAGACTTGGAAACCGGGTCATTATCTGTACTATAGCATGAATGAAAAAAATACCCCAAAAGAATGTACACTGGTGACTGGAAGTGACTTTATCGTGGGACACCGAAGTGCAGTAGTCAATGCTTGAGGCTCGAATGCTGAGCAGTATTAATACCACATGACAAATAGAATAGCTACTTTTAAGCTGCAATCAACGTAAACAAAATTAAAACGACTGGCTATTTTATATAATCAAGTCTAGCTCCACCAATAGTGTACATCTACAACCCAACAGACTCAAGATTCGTCAAGCCTGCCTACTCTCCTGTCTAATATGCTTAGTCTAAAGCCTCGCACATAATCTAACCCAAAGTCCCAACCATCTAATTGTGATTGAGTCCAAGGCTCAAGTCCTTCCGGCTCTCCACTCCTCGATTTTTCTCCGTCGCTCCTCAACCTTGCGCTCAAACTCGGCAACCTTCTCGAGTCTCTTCTTCTCCTCCTCTTCATCCTTCTTCTTCTGCACGGCGGCCCGGCGAATAGCCTCCCTCTCGAGCTGCTCGGGTCGTCGCTCGGCAATATCACGGGGTCGGTAGTCGCTGAAGAACTTCTTCAGGCCGACCTCGATGATCCAGCAGGCGCCATAGTCGATGACCATGACGGCTGTCATGTTCGTCTTGAACTCATCGGAGAAGGGGACGAGCTTCATGCCCTGGTTGATGTCGGGGAAGAGCTCGAGAGCACAGGCAAAGGCTAGACCGGAGACACCGACAATACCGTAGAACATACCCTTGTTCTCGGAAAGAGACTCACGGAAGGGACGGCCTTGGTAGTTGATGGCAAAGGTGGAGATTTGCTGGATGAGCTGGAGAAGGTAGACGGCAGAGTTGAGCAGAGAGGGGGCGAATTCAGCCTCGAGGTCGACATCTTCAGAGCGACTGTATAATGTTAGTTATTCGTTCTCGGAAATTCATAGTGGGTTTACTTACGGAGCAAGTCTATCGCAAAGGCGAGCGATGTAGATCAGAGTGACAATGTGAACAGCAAACTGTCCCAGAATGGAGCCGATGATGTAGACGTTGAAGATGTTGGGCTGGGGCCGTTCCTTGCTCAGACCTTCAACAACACGAGCGCGGGAAATGCTGAGGAAGCAAACCGACATGAGCATACCACTGATGGTGTACTGTGTGTCGCCGAACTTGATACCCTCAAGGTACAGAACAGACAAGGAGTATGCAGTGATAAGACAGTTGAGAGCGAGAATCTTGTACATCTGAATAGTGGCGACAAGGGTGCAACGACCCTGGCGGATAATGTTGGGCACCGCAATGACGTTTCGCAACTTTGAAGTGAAAGGGGCAGCAACTGATGCATCACCGAGCTTCAGAGTAGGGGGCTCGTCATCTCCCAATTCAGCCTCCATCATACCAGACGCGAGCTTATCGGCAAAACCAGCAGCCTTCTTAGCAGCTTCACCTTGTCGGCCAGCGTGGGGGCCAGCATCGATGATAGCTTGAGCGCCGGGAGAAGTGATGGTTTCAAAGTCGTGGCCTTGGGACTTGGCGTATTCCTCGGGGGTCATGTTCTTCCTCTTGGCTTCGCGCTCGATGGCATTCTTAAACTGAGGGTTCTGAGGACCAGGAGGGTACAGATGGGCGATCATAGCGGGAACAGGAGGAGCGGGTTGGTTGAATCGCTTCATGAGGTCACATTGCTTCTGATACATCTCCTTCATCTTGGTGTTACGGGAATGCTCGGCAATACGGGTAAGATCTTCGGGAGTTCCGTTCAACAGGGCGATACCGATATGAGCCTGCTTCAAGGCACCGACATCGTTGGTACCATCACCAGCCATCAGAGTGTAGTAACCCATATCCTTGAGACCGAGGAGGATATCCTCCTTTTGCTTGGGAGAGACACGAGCATAAACCCAGGCGTGGCGGAGAATCTCGTTCCAGGCAACCTCGCCCTTGAACTTGGCAAGAGCGTAACCAGTAACACAGATATCCTTGGAGCGAATGATCTCGGGATCAATGGGCTTGGTGGGATCGACCTTGATGCTAACCTTGTCATCGACACTCTTCCAGACGAGCTTATCACCGTTCGAGTTATCTTCAGGAGCGTCGAGGATGAGAACGTCACGATCAACAATCTCGACCTCGCGGGCGACGTGTACAGCGGTAAGAGGGTTGTCTCCGGTAATCATGACCACGCGGTGGCTGCTCTCGTTCAACATCTGAACGGCCTCCTTGGCATCTTCCTTGAGAGGGCAATGCAGGACGAGGAAACCGGCGAATGTCAGATCAGACTCAACCTTCTCTCGCTTCAGATCATTGATCTTTCCAGAGCCAAGTTCAGTATCGACGGTGAGTTGTTTGTAAGCGAGAGCCAGAACACGGGAACCCTTGCGAGTGAAGTACTTGTATGTCTCTTCGTAGTCATGAGGAACAACCTTGAGCATCTTCTGAATGGTCTCGGGCGCACCCTTGACACCGGCAAAAGTACCCTTGATCTTACGGCCAGTCTTGATATCGTTTCCGTGGACCATGGCAACAGAACTCTGACGCTTGAGCGCAGACGAGAACTGGAATCGACGCTTGATTTGAACAGTGCCGTGGGTGCAGCCAGCCTTGTTGGTGCTCATGAGAGTATCGTTGCGGCCAAGAGTCCATCCAAGAGATGTGAGAGTAGCCTTTTCCATGGGGTCACCAACGATCTCTCCCTCATCAAGCTTGACAAGGGCGTGAGCGGTAGCAAGAACCAATTTGGTCTCCAGGGAAGCATCAGTGACAGGAGTCATGGTGGAGTGAGCTCCATCCTCCTCCTTGGTGTCCTTGATCTCATCTTCGTGTCCAAGAGCCAGACCAGCAATACCCTCAACAACGAGGTCCTCACCAGTCAAGGTACCGGTCTTGTCAAAGCAAGCCACATCAACACGACCAGCGAAAGGAATTCGGAAAGGCTCAGTACAGAAGATAGCCAGCTTGGCCAAAGCCGCCAAACTCGTGTTAACCGCAAGACTCAGCTCCATAGGAAGCTCGGGAGGAACAACGCTGGTGACAATCAAGACACAATCAAGCATGAGTTTAGAACGTTTGCGGTCCTTGCGAACACCCTCATCCCAAACATACCAAGCGGCAGCAATTGCGAAGACCAGAAGGAACAGGATAAAGAAGAGAGCCTCAGCATTGTTGGCAGAGACTCGCTCAGTAGAGTAGATCATAGTTCGAACCAGGTTACCCTGAGATGTCTCGAAACCGGTCTTCATGACGATAGCCATAGCACCGTTGTCTGGGGGAGGGGGAACACGGGAGGAAAGCTTGGGCTTCTCCTGGTCAGGGTTTCCGTGGGTGATCTGAAGAACCTTGGTACCACCCCAGAGGAAAGCGTTCTTGTCGAGACCATCGGCATCCAGAGGAACATCGGCGGGGCGAAGCTGGATCGAATCCTTGAGGAGAGGGGTACTCTCACCAGAAAGCATGGCCTCGTTGACAATGACGGTACCCTCAACCAAAAGCATGTCGCAAGCAACACCGCTGTCCTCCTTGGTTCGGTTGACAGAGACGAGATCGCCAGGAATAAGCTGGTCGCTCTGGATCTCGGTCCACTTGCCCAGACGGAACACCCACATATCGTAGGGCTTGATGCTCATGCCACGGAACTCGTTGAGGGTGCGTTGACGCTGCCAAACGACAGTACTCTCGAATACGACAAGCATAAAGAGAGTGAAGAGCGAATAGTACCAGTACTCATCCAGCATCCAAAGTCCAACGCAGAAGATCTGGAAGACGAAGAATGGGGCTACGGCGTGCTCCTTGAACAGCTCGGTAAAGGTGGGAACTGGGATATCGAAGGTGTTGGTGCCATAGTGCTGCTCAATGCGCGACAACTCGGTCTGGGTCTGGATACCCTTGGAGGTCTGGAAGTGACCGATGGAGGGCTTAGGCTCGTCATCGATATCGTACTTGAGGGTGGTGAATGACTTGGTGGTGTTATCGTAGAGGAATCGACGTTTCTGGAAAAGGAACGAGGTGTTGAGCTTGCCACCAGCCTGTAGCGAGGACGTTAGTAATTTGAGCTGTTTCTGAGTATCATATTCTCTCTCCCCACCTTATCGCGAATAAGTTTGCAAATCTCGGCGGTGCCAGCGTTCGCAATAGGAATAACCTTGATCAACACGGCATTCTCAACATCCTTTGCCTTGTAGGCCTTGAACTTGCCCTCAAGATCAACACTCCAATGTGTGCTGAGCCAGACAAGAGACTGCAGAGTAATGATAGTTCCAACCCAGACAACAGTCCATTCCTCGGCACCAATATACTTTCCGTAGAGCTCTGGGGACAGATAAAATGCAAAGAAAACAGGCCATATAATGGTAAAGGGCCAGATGTAGGCGTGGAGTTGAAAAGACAACGGGCGCAGCAGCTCGGCGTGCTTGATCTGGGGGTTGTCGACGAGGGGCGCCATGATGGGCGAGGCGGGGTTGAGATGGTTGTATCTCGATGTGAGGGGTATTTGGAGTGCTAACTATATCATTAGTAGTGGATGAGATAGATAGTTGACTCTATTCGAGTGTGTGCGGGTGTTGGGTTGTTTGCCCGCCGAGTGGCTGTATATTTGCCAATTTCTTGGTTGCAACCTGCAAGTCGCGATCTGTACTTTTCGTAAGGGTCTGTCTGTAACTAATCGACCTACGGGCCATGCTTACCAAGTACAGTATGGACCGGCGTCTCGGGCTTGCCATCCACCGATATCATCACGTGATGCTAATTGTGGCACACCATTTTATGTTTCTAGACGTATCCATCACCTTCTTGAGCTAAGACTGAAGATATTTGGCTTCTGCAAGTGAATTGGACCTTTAGGTTTAAGGTTTCGCATGATCTTCGATTGAACCTGGTATTTGCTTGCAGCCAGGGTATTTGGCGAAATTGTCCAAGTCCACCCTCATTGCCTCGAATAATAAGATATAATATATCTTGCATCTTAGCTGGCTACCTAGGTACATAGATCCTAAGGCCCCGATTCTACCAATAGTATATGCATTCTCAGCTTTTTAGTCGAGTAAACGAAGTGTCCAAACGAGGTACCGTACGAACCAACCAATCACAGAATGAATTTCTGACTTGATCAACCTCAACTTTATAAGCATCGTGAACTCGCTTTGCCATCATGACGGAATCGCTCAGTTCAATTGTCCCGATGGCCAAAAACATCTCAATTGCCGTCTCTTGACGGGTCATTTATGCCCCTCAAAATAGCGGAATTGGATATTGGTCTGGATATATAAAGGCTAGAATAACCGTACATCTTCACACTTATAACAAACTACATACTCAACAAACATACTACATAAATTACAAGCTTAAACATGTCTGGTCTTCAATATGACGATGAATTTGCCGCGGCATTAACTCGCATCAAATCCGGGCGCCCATCAGCTCCGCCAGAGACGGCCCTCGACATCCGCCGCTTCAACCATGCCATCTTTACCAAAGCCTGTCCTCAAGTACCGTCCTCTGACGTGATTGAGCAAACGGACTATACAGTTCCAAGCTACGATGGCACCCAGATACTCCTCCGCCGCTATGCAACACCAGAGATCCTAAGAGCCCGTGAACCTCAACCCGCAATTCTTGCGATTCACGGTGGAGGTTTCGTCTCCGGCACAGTGGAAATGTTCGGTGGCTTGGAGGCGGCAGTAGCGCTTGAAATAGGAAGGCCAGTGTTTGCTGTTGACTATCGTCTTGCACCGGAGCATCCTTACCCTGCAGCCGTCGAGGATAGCTTCGCAGCTCTCAAGTATCTTACAGAGCATGCGACAGAGTTGAGCATTGACCCGAAGCGCATTTGTGTGAAAGGAGCAAGCGCAGGAGCCGGTATAGCGGTTGGGACTGTGCTTATGGCTAGAGATAGGGAGCTTAGTCCCCCGCCTGCAAAGCTAGTTGCTGTCTATCCCCAGTTGGATGACAGGACCTGTCACTCTCCGGATACAGAGTTTCTCAAGTTGACCATCTGGACTCCGAGGCACAATCAGCTCGCCTGGAAGGCTTATGTTGGGGAGGATAAGGTTGGAAAGCCAGATGCACATGTTTCACCTTATGCGGCGCCAGCGAGAGCTACGAGTTACAAGGGACTACCATCAACGTATGTCGACGTTGGAACGCTGGATATCTTCAGGGAAGAGAACTTGGAGTTCGTGAGGAGGCTGCTGGAAGACAATGTTGAAGTTGAGTTTCACCTCTGGCCTGGCATTCCTCATGCGTTTGAGTTTATTGGGCCGGGTACAAGATGGTATCAGCGAGCCAACGAAGCACGGAATGATGCATTGAGAAGGTTCTGATTGTTATAAATGGAGGTTATCGCAAAGGAAAACGATAAATAGAATATAACTAGACTTAGATTCATCTTAACTTTGTTGGCATCAATGATTCCCAAGAAAGGCAACAAGAAGCTCCGATATCTTTTCAGGCTGGTCCTCAGGAGAAAAGTGTCCAGCGTCCTCCAAAATAGTAAGCTCTGATCCAGGAATGGCCTGGTGAAGTTTATGAGCCCAATCAACCACCTGCCATGCATCATCCGCACCCCAGATCAGCTGCACAGGCAGCTTCTCCAGTTCTCCAAGGCGAGGTGCCACTTCTAGCGTGTGTTTGGGATCGTAATGTCGAATCTGATGCTCAAACAAACTGGCTTGTCCAATAGGACCAGAGATATAGTCCACATATGTGTCAAGGCTTGACTGCTCTAGCCTTTTGGGGTTCTTGACGGCAGATAGTAACCATTCTCTGAAGTGGGCTCGATGATGATCACCATCTGTCTTGATAAGGGCTTCAAGACCTTTTTCCATCTGCTGTTTGGTCCGCTTTGAAGGATAACTATCGAAGCTCACCACGTCAATGAGGGTAAGAGATAGGACTCTTTCCGGAAAGAACACAGAGAAGCGTTGTGCAATGCCACCTCCAATATCATGGGCAACAATATGTGTCCTCTCCAAGCCCCAAAGCTTCAAAAGACCCTCTAGAACTGGAACTTGGCCTGTCATGGAGGTGTCGACAGCTGGGTCCCATGGACGCTCAGAAAGACCGAAGCCTAGAAGATCAAAGGCGTGGACCTTGAAACCAGCATCGACAAGTTTTGGGACGATGTTGCGCCAGATGAGAGATGAGGAGGGTGTTCCATGAAGAAGAACGACTGGTTTACCGGTGCCGAAGACGCCGTAGGCGACACGGCTTCCATTGATGAGGGCGTTTTCTTTAACAAGTGGCTGAACCATGATTGTTTCTTTATAATATATACTCTGAATGCGATCCAAAGTTCTCGGTCGGGTACTTATAGTAATGCATGACCGTATTAACTCGAAAAGTTGGCCACGCCCTTTAGATACCTTTTACCTAAGAAATCATAACCTTTAGTCTTTTAGTACTAATGTTATACCTATCTTAGCCAATTAACAGCCTGAAATCAGCTAAAAGGGTTCCACGAGGCGTGGCTGGTTCTTTGGGTTGATATGGTATTAATAATGAAGAGTATGTCGTCTGAAGGGCGCAACTGGAGAACATGGTTGATCGAGCCAGTAGAACACCATTAGATACGCCATGGTTATTTCTTGGCTGATCAATTTACTATCTCTCGCTCAATGAACCGTGCTTTCACACCTGTCATCATAGACAAGAAATACGAACGGTTCTCATCTTCTGACGGCACAACAGTCTCGATCCGAAACTCTTTCACCAAAGCAGGAAGAACTTTCAAGACTACCAGCTCTGCTAAATGGCGCCCAGGACATGACCTCGCGCCACCACCCCAGCTTAAACTCACACGCTCCATCGTGCGAGCCGTGTCGGGGTCTGCAGTTAACCAGCGGGCCGGCCGGAACATATCCGAGTCGGAGCCAAAGATATCTGGGTTTCGATGTAAAGCCACCGGATTACATCCCACAGTTGTGTCTGGTGGAAAGTAATAACCATGAAGACGGAGACCGTCAGCGGGAACTTTGCGCGGTAACGACATGCTAATAACGGGGTAAAGCCGTTTGGCTTCTTTGATGAGAGACTGTGTCTCTAGCAAACGTGTCGCAGTAAAGTACTCGGTTGACTCGCTTGTCCCAAGAATCTCGCGGGCGACTTGTGCTTGTATCTCTTTGTATGAACCCAGCAAGGCAAAGATAGAGGTAAGTGTTGATGCCATGGTTTCATGCCCAGCGCCAAAGTTGGTCACGGCCATCTTGCGGAGATATAGCTCTGTGAATTCGGGCTTGGCTTTATGTAACTGAATTAGATCTGTGAGAAGATCCTGGCGAGAATCTTTGTTGAGCTTGGATTTCGTGGCTGCATTAACACGTCGTGATACCCTTTTCCCAACGTCCTAAAAGTCTCAGCATCAATGTATTGAACACAACAGAGAGGGTTATCTTACTGGAAAGAAAGGGCGAAAGTCACTAGGCGGCTGAAAGTTCACGCCCCAGATGGTACTGAAAAGTCGCCCGATTGACTTGTGTAAAAACTCCAGTTTAGCGACAGCAGGGAACAGCCCAAAGACGCTCTTCCGTCTCCAACCATGGTATGCATGAGTTCCCGAGCCATTATCTGTGCCGTTCTTGAGCATGCCTGGTGACCATGAGAGAACAACTGCGCCTAGACATTCCACAGCAATGATGTGCATCCACTCATTGAGTTCAACCTGGGCACCCTTCAAGCTCTTGAGTTTAGCGATGGAGCGTGCAAGAACGTCGTCGATAGCAGCTTCATATTGAATAAGATTAGACGTTTGGTAAACGGGCCCGATGAGACGACGCTGGAGACGGTAGCGCCTCACGTCTCTTTCTGATAGGAGATCGAGGTTGTCTTGGAATTGGGGGTTGAGCTGCCAGTCAATGTGAGGCTTGCTCAAAGCGGTTGCCACTGAATGTGTTAGTCTATACATCTGCTATGAGAAGATGATTGATCATACAGTAAAAGTCTGACTTTTCATAGCCGCTGCCATTGCCTGGTGAATTTTATTAATTGATGATTCATGTTGATGTTCTTGAGATGACAGACTGTAAATCGCATGAAAAGCTTCCTTGCTATCAAACCAGACTTCGTTAGGGCCAACACGCACGACAGGTCCATATCGCCGATGCAGAGTCTTTCCCAAATAAGCCATGCGTCCATTTCGAGCATGATAGGCGTGCCAGAAACTCGATATCGCGGCCAGCTTAGGTCCAGGAATACGGGCTAGAGGATGGAAGTATAGCCTGTAGATTGCGATGGAAACCACCAAGACTAATGACGAGAAAATTATTCGAGAGAGCACCTGAGTTAACAGGCTTCCTATTGTCGCTATTCCGGTGTAGAAGAGTGAGAAAGACATAATGAAAACCTGTGGCATCCAACGGGTGAGGCCTGAATGATTGTGAATGACACCATTTATTTGCAAGGTTGAAATCGACTGGTGTAAAAAAGTTGCAAACTTGAAGATGTGATCCCCACACTCACACCAGTTTTCAGAGACAGGACTACAAACAAAATAAAAATTGGTAGCTATAACTATACATTAATTATAATCTATTAATTACCGTCTTGCCCATTCTATCATTCTTGTTGAGGCTCTAACCATGAACCGTATCCCTGTTCCCTTACGTAGCATTCAGTATTAATGTTACTGCAGAGTCTAGCAAACTCTAACCCAACTTCACTCAAGCTCCTGCTTGGCCTTTTTCTTCTTCTCTTCTTTCACCCTCAACTCCTCTCGCCATTTCATTCCCCGGACCATAATAGCAATCAATACAGGGCACCAAAAGATGTACAGCCCTCCAACAAAGGTAAAGGCCCATCCTGTACCGATGGCATCAATCAAAGGCACAATCGCCGCACTGGCTCCAGCTCCAACCAAGCACCGCGTCAAATTATTCGCTGCGCTTGCAGTTCCAGCCTTTCTAGGATGAATATCTATCAACAGCGAGTTGACTGTGTTGTTGAACCCGACAATGCCTACCCCCAAGAGTCCGCTCAGTACACAAGGAACAGCGACGTGAGTCTTGGCGTGAACTGCCCAGCCCCAGCTGATAAGCATGACTGCTGCGAGCATCAGAAGGGGAAATCCAATCTCTAGACGAGCACGTTCAATCGGAAATCCGGAAAGGTCCTGCTGCTTACTCCGGTCGTACGGTATACCCAGCTTGTCGCAATGACGCTTGTAGTTACGGTTGGTAAATGTTCCCACAATGAAAGCTGCAATCACAGATCCAGCTGCGAGAGGAAGAAACATCAGCCCGTTCTCAACTTCATTGAAGCCATAAATCTCCTTGAATAAAGTGGGCATGGCGGTGGCAATGCAGTAAAACCCTGCGAAGCATATACTGCTAAAGCCAAGAAGGCAACCGGTCTCTTTTTCGAAGAGCATCAGGATCGACTCGAGCAGGTTGGGCGCTTTGAACTTGAACTTCTTGGCGGTGGACGCTCTCGAGACCTGCCGACTTAGACCGTCCTTGTCCGACTCCGACCGTCTCCGTCGGGTCTTGAGGATCTGCCATACTGACCGATACATCATAGGCGGTTTCAGAGAACCATCTCCGACGATCTCGCGGCATGTTTCTGGGTAGAATAAAACGATGAGGATGAGGGTGACGCCGGCAAATATGGTGAGGAACCAGAAGATGGATCTCCAGCCCAGATATTCTGCAATGAGGCCACCGATAATAGGACCTAATGACGGGCCCAGCACGGTTGGAACAGCTGTCAGACCAATGTACTGACCTCTTTCCGCCGAGGTGACAACATCAGCTACCACAGCATAGCAGAGCGCGACTGTGCTAGCGGACCCAGCAGACTGAAGACATCGAAGACCCAAAAGGGCGCCATAACTAGGTGCGAGGGCAAGACCGATATTGGCTGCAATGTAAATGGTGAAGCATACCATATACGCAGGTCTTCTTCCACCACTATCAGCCAGCGACCCGATGAACATGGGTGTTATTCCTTGGAATATCATGTAAGTCGTGACGGTGAGGTTGATCTGCGATATGGTGACGCCCAAGTCTTTGGCAATGGCTGGCAGGGCAGGAAAGTATACTTGGGCTGTCATGGGCGAGAAGAGGGCAGTTGAGGCAGCAGCCAGAATAATCATACGCTTCTGCCATAGTGAGAAACTTGAATAGGGAGCATCTGGCTGTTCCTTTTCCAAGTCGGGTTGTTTTTCTGGATCATGGTTGGATACGTGAGTGTGTGTGCTCTCGCTATCACCGTCGTGATGGTCTTGTTTAAGGGTATTCATATTCCAATAATTCTTATTGAAGTTTTAAGAAAATGACTGAAGAATGTCATTTTTATTAGTGAAAAGAGTAAAAGTCGATGAGGTCAAGATAAAATAAATAACCACCCAAGATGCAGGGTAGAGAGCCAAAATGTGATTCTGTTTGGGTCGCCAGTTGAAAGAATCCACATGTTTCGGTGCCGAGTCGGCAAGAGGGCCTGAGGGTGTGCTATCCAACAAATCAACAACCATTCTGGAACATGAAATCATCTACTATTGGTTGTTTTCTCGATTTGGAGACTCGCTTATGGAGATTGGCGATATTATATCCGGGGTTGGCTGGGTTAATGGTGTTGGCTGTAAGACGCATCGGGCCCTCTACGCCGACAACGGGATGACTCAACTTGATGAATGACCAAGATAATACTATCTGGTGAAATAAATACATTGAGAGAGATTTTGGAGGCGTGGAATTAAGGAATTGTTAGTAATCAAGAGTCTAGATCTGTTGGGCAAGTTGCAAGTCCCTGACCATGCTCGTTCACAATGGGCGGTGTAAGAAGCATGACCAGGTCAACATTATGCGACTTGATACTTCAACCCGAATACTCTACCGGGATGAATGACAACTGCATATTGACTTGACCTGGATAGGGTTGCAGTGAGGCCAGAGTGAAACACAACATAACTAACCTATGTAGGTCTAAGTTCTCAGGCAAGTCATCACCGCCAAGATCTCTACCATTTGACGGCGGGATAGAAAGGGCTATTTTGACTTACATTAGAATGTCATACTCCAGCCTTGGAGGCCTATAGACTTGGCGAATGATGGAAGCTGAGAAATTTGAGGTTTGAACTTGTCTGTGACGATCTAAGAGGCCCACATTGATAAGGTGGATGAGTGAGCGAGATACGAGCGAAATGTCGCATGTCTTTGTAACCGATGGACATTAATTGAATGATTTGATAAGTATGCTTAAACGAAAATTACATCTAGGAAGGTAGAAAGGAGAAGTCATGAGACGGTGATCGAAACAATGATGTTGCTAAGATGAGATAAGGAGGCCGGCACATTAGTAGTTGATGTTAGTAGTTGCCCGCGGGGAACTATCGGCGCCAGAACTTGAACCCGTCGCCGAATTGACTTTATTATCTATTGATGGATAGCCTCAACTTAAATATCGCTCACTACTGAATAATACACCAGACTCGTGGAATAATTCCTCAAACAAGATCAATTAGACCAAGCTGGTGTTTCTCAGTAACACCCCGCATTCTTCAATCTGCCCCGCGTTGAGCACTTTCACAATACAACAACTCCAACAGATAATTATTCACAATGGACTACTCACTCGAAAACCACAAATCTTACATCGGAAAACATGTCTCGGAGCTTCCTACTCCCTCATTGGTAGTCAATCTACCTGTGCTCAAGAAGAACATCGAGACTTTGCATGGAGATGTGGAGAAGCTCCGCATCGGCTTTCGACCTCATGTCAAGACACTCAAGGTATGTTGTCTTTGTGACCTGATGGAGATGTCCGTGTAGCTTACCATTGTATAGTCTCTCGAAGTCACCAGGTTGATGATGGCGGGAGGGAAATACAGGAGCATTATTGCATCTACCATCCCCGAGATTCAGGGTGCTCTACCCCTTGTGAAGGAGGGTATCTTGGAAGAGGTGGGCCTGGCTTACATTGTGCAAAGGAGAAATACTAAATCTATCGCAGTGTCTGTATGGTCTTCCAGTCTACCCTAGTGTTCTTCCAAGATTGACTGAGCTGCGAAAATCACTACGTATCATGCTTATGGTGGATAATGAGCAACAGATCTCTTTCCTCGAAGAGTCAGCATCAAGCAAGCAGCCCTGGGATGTATTTATCAAGCTCGACGTTGGATCTCACCGCGCAGGCGTTGAAGCCAACAGCAACGCAATGCATCGCTTAGTGGAGCGCGCAGAGAAGTCGTCCGCTGTTAGTATCTACGGATTTTACTGCCATGCGGGGCATTCCTATGGAGGTCGATCGCGAGACGAAGCCGAAAAAACACTCAACATTGAGGTGTCGAGCGTACTAGCAGCAGCCAAGCTCCTACCTTCAGATCGTCATCTCGTCCTCTCTGTCGGCAGCACACCAACCGCACATGTAGTCGAGAGCCTCAAGGCATCGATGCCAGACAACATCAAGCTTGAGCTTCACGCAGGCAACTTTCCCTGCAACGATCTCCAGCAGGTATCAACAGGACTCGTGACAGAGACACAACAGTCTGTTTCGGTAGCGGCAGAAGTGTGCAGCGTTTATCCGGAGAGGAACGAAGCTCTCGTCAATGCAGGTGTGATTGCGTTGTCGCGTGAGGCCAGCGCATTTAGTGGATTCGGCCGTGTGGTGGGCAGTCCAGCGTGGGGTGTGGCGCGATTGTCGCAGGAGCATGGAATCCTGGGGACGAGTGAGGGGAGAAGGGTCGAAGAGGACTTTAAGGTTGGACAAAGGGTTCAATTGTGGTGCAATCACTCGTGTATAGCTGCAGCGGCGTTTTATGTGTATTATGTTGTCGATGAAGAAGGGATTGTGAGGGACACATGGATACCTTGGAAGGGGTGGTAATTGCATGCAATAAGCAAGTATGTATGCACTGTAATTAATTGATTGATTCATGAATTGAGTCTTTTGATTCGCTCCCCCAGATCCTGTTCCTGACTCCAACTTGACCCGAATCAAGCAATATCCTGTCTCAATCCTGCTTCTTAGTTGAACAGAAGCTCTGAAGTGGGTCTCGAGCCGCATACGTCATGGACGAATCGCGGAGCTCCCACTTAAAAGGTGCGAGCGGGCGGGCGGGCTTGCTTCATGATGTGTCACATGCAACCAACCAACCTACATACATAGCTACCACCATCTTTTCTCCTCCATCTTTTCCTCGGCCACGATACTTCACTCTTGGCTTCACTTGATCGATTTCTCTCCTCAATACAAGTTCAAAGAAACAAATCATCACCAACTCGAATCTACTCTTTCCTCCCCTCACTACCCCGCCTTAGCATCTCATCAGTCAGTATACACGTCACTGCAGCATATTTCTGCCCAAATCCAGATCGGATCATTGACTTTATCACAGTGTCTTACGCCGACGTTGCTGCCAGTGGCCGCAAGCAGAGCCCCTCAGAGGTAACTAACACCACCTAAACACCAACCACTCTTGCTAACCCCTCCAAGGCTGCTGCTCCTCAACCTCCCCAGGTCATCTCTGACGAGTCTGCCTCCACCGCCTCTTTGGTCGACGTTGATATGCCTAGCGTCCACACCGTCCCCAACGACTTCATGGAGCAGGAGATCAAGACAGAGACTCAAGCTGCCCGCATCCAGCAAGAGGAAGCCGCCAAGAAGGAGAGGCGAAAGCGTGAAGGCGCCGCCGCAAAGGCTAAGCATGCCGACAACTGGCTCATGGAACAATTCTCTCGTCTGTCCGATGGAAGTGCTACTGGCCTTGTTATCGCCAACCTCGCTACTGTCGTCACCTTGAGCGCATACCTTGGCTACAAGGGCTGGGGTCTGTACGAGAAGGGCAAGCTCGACTGGAAGGCCGTCGGTCTCGGTGCTGGTATCCTCGCCAGTGTGACTGCTGCCGAAGGTGCTGTTGGACGATATTTGTACAAGGGAAAGAAGGGCGGTTCCTAGGAGAAGTGTGATGCCCTACCACTAGACAAAAAAAAGGCAGCAACGGGAGGCCGAGCGAAAGCAGCAACGGGAGGTCGAGCGAAAGCAGCGTGACATGATTCGACAGCAGCGTGACTTTATTCGAAAGCAACACGGATGCTCACATTCCACTCATTGCTAGGGAGAATGGGCCTCGTTCATGGATGAGATGATATAGTTTTTTGTTGTACTGCATTGTTTCACTTTGTTTCACAAGTCTCTACTCTGGTTGATACCGGTTATTACCAATCTCAATACACACGCAGGCACGATATTGATACCTCTGTTCAATAACCTCCTTTCCCTCGCAAATGCTGAATATGAGATGTGATCGTGTCTATTAATTTCGTGGCTTCTGTCCCTCATCATACACCGTTGATACAGATGGATATCCATCCTTGTCCATGCCAAGATCCCAAATATTTTACAAAAAGTACATTTTCACCTCAACAGCGCCAATATTTTACATGTTTTACTGCTCCTTCTCAGCCCTCTTCTTGGCCGCCCTCTCCTGCTCGATAATCTCAATCTCAGCATTGGCGGCGGTAGCATCATGAGCTTGTGACGGCTCAACAAAGACCTGCCTCTCGGGAACTTCGGCCTTGTGCATATCCTGCCACAGCTCTGGGTTGCTGGGCTTTTCTATCGGAGTAGCAACATCCTGGACCTCACGGGATCCTGTAACGACGACTTCCTTCTCAGCTTCGGGGAGGGTGGTTTGGGGAGGGGCTGGCTGGTCGAGCTCGGCTGGGACGGGAGATTCTTCGGGTAGAGACTTGGATTCGGGAGCGGGGGTCTTTTGAGCGTCGGCGGCGGGTTGCTCATCGCCAAAGTCGGGGGTGGGAGCACCGTCCTCGTCGTCTGCGAGCTCGGCGCCGTAGATCTCGGGATACTTCTTGAAGCACTCTTGCATGCCCCTGTTCACAAGTTAGTTATCAATGGCAAGGTGATCAATCATTCGATATGACGTACTGGAACTTCTCAATGCAGTCCATGCCCTTGGGTTCCTCGGTCGAATACACGAAACAGCTGAAGGCAGTCTTGAACTCCTCACCGCAAGGACCGTGGGCCATACCACCCAAGCAAGGGCAGTCCCAGTTGATCTCGCCAGTTTCGGGGTTAAAGGCGCCCTGCTGGCCAGATTCCTCTTCTGAGGCAGCAGGTGATCCATCTTCGGCGGTGACTTGAGAGTTGGATTGAGGCTCGGGGGTTTTTGCCGGCTCGGGTTTCTCGCTCTTGGCCTTAATCTGTTTGCGCTTCTCCTCGAGAACGGAGTCGACGGTGGGAAGGTCATTATCAGAGAAAGCAGCAGGCGCGGGAACCGTTTTTGCTGTTCTTGTTAGTCGCATGCTTCAACTTTCGGTGTCCAATTGGAACATACAAATAGCCTCATCAGCAAAGACGGGACTTGTGTTATAGTAGTAAACAGCACCAAAGGCCAGACCCAATCGCATCGCAGAGCCCTTCCATGATCGGGACTTGTAGGTGGGAGTAGATGTCGAGTTGAATCGTCGAGGGACGGCGCGGATTGTGTTGGAGCGTAGGCTAGCAATTACAGGCCTCGAGGCCGATCGCATAGTGGTACGATACATGGTGAATTATAAAAGTTAACAAAGAACAAAGGGAATGACGGGCCAAGGCGCGAAAGCAAGAGATAACGACAAGAGGAATTGGTCAGCAATGGTGGAGCATCGGGATCTTGGAAGTAGATGATGCTTGGAAATACTCTACCCTGGCCTCGGAGCCGGGCTGCGTGAAAAAAAAAAAAGAATTGACCGGATTTTAGCCGCACGGACTCAATCGGGTCTTATCTGACAGCCTTATCAGACCATGACGTTCCCCCACCCAAGAATTCAAATGCCGACATGCATCGACTGATTATTGGGTGTGATAGGGCGCATTCATTCCTGATCATATGAGTACCCTCTATACCCCTTCAATAGAGCTTCACGTGTACTGTAGACGCGCCTAGATCCCTTTTTGACTTTTGAATTAGCCTGTGGCTGCAACAATAGGCCAAAGCTTGTTTAGCAAACAAGTTGGTTCCATTCATTCAGCTCCTATACAAAGAGAACAAAGACAATAGCTGTCGCACAGGAAACGAGGGGAACTTTGTCGACTTACCTACCTAGCTACCGAACCACCATTGTCTCGCCAGTTCTCAGGGAGACCAAAAAAAAACACAGCCCAGAGCATTCTTGACCGCGGAAATCTTACAACCCATCATCATCTTCTACTCATCGCAAGCCGTCTCCCTCCTCCCTCCCTCAACCTCAACCATGGCCAAATCCTTCGAATGGCGACCAGCAAAGCTGCTCCAGGACTATAACATCGGCCAGGACTTTGCTCTGCTCATTCTAAACCAGCCCCTGAAGAACGGCGTCAACCTGCGCAAGCTCTGGAAGAACTGTACGTAGCTTGACTTGACTTGACATGCTGCTCTTTTGCGTCGCCAGTGCTAAAGCTCCCTTTTTTTTCTCCTTCAGCTTCAGTGAGAGTAGCTGCAGACGGAGGAGCGAATCGCCTGCATAAGCTATCGTCCTTCCACGGCAAATACGTACGTTGACAATTCTAACAGTAACGGTACCGTTTTGCTAACTTTAATACCTAGTCTAACCTTCAACTCATCATCGGTGACCTCGATTCCCTCACCCCGCAAGTCCGAGATTTCTACTCGTCGCAACCCTCTCCTGCAACTGTCGTCCACGACGCTGATCAAGAGTCGACCGACTTTGCCAAGGCCATCAAGTGGATTCGAAAAGAATACCCCGAAGGAATTGACATTGTCGCCCTTGGAGGCATTGGCGGCCGAGTTGACCAGGGGCTCTCCCAGCTTCACCACCTCTACCTCTTCCAAGACGACCCGGACTATGCAACCGGCCGCCTCTTCCTCCTGTCCGGCTCTAGTCTGACGTTCCTGCTCAAGGCCGGCAGCCATCACATCCAGATTCGCGAGGACGGAGAGGCGGATATCTTTGGCAAGCATGTTGGTATCATCCCTCTCAGGGGAGCCGCCAATATTACGACCAACGGATTCGAGTGGAATGTCGAGAACTGGCACACCGAGATCGGTGGCAAGCTGAGCACTAGTAACCACATCTTGCCCGACTCACAGTTTGTGACAGTAGCTACGGACAAGGATGTCCTCTTCACAGTAGCTCTCAAAGAAGGCGACGGCGGCGAGGACGAGTAATTTAGTGCTTAAAGAGCGAGAATCATGTTTCCTTGGATGTGTGTGGTATGATACTGATACAGGCAAAAAAACAAGACAAAGACACACAAAAACTCCATGCGCCGCGCTGATGTCCCCATGCATGCGTACGTACATATGACATTTCCTCTCCCGAATACCATTCCAATTCGTTTTTTCTTTCTTTTTTCTATCGCAAGAAATGGAGCACCAGCCAGCAGAACAAGAAGAAGACTATCACACCCGCAAAGAAGATCCATTTATCCTCCTTTGCCCGTCGCTCCACCATGCGAATCGTATCGCCGCTTACGCCAAGAGTATTGGCGACGCTGTAGAGCCGCTTCTGGGTACTCTTGAGCATCTCGCGCTGCTGGCCCAAATCACCCAGAACAGCCTGACCGCGCGCAATGTAGTCGTCTAGCGCTTGATTCGTGTTTGCGAAAAAGTTCTGCTCCCTGAACGCATGAGCCTCGCGCATCTCATCAGGCGAGCCGGTCGTCAACGGTGCGTTCTGGGGCGTGTGTCTCGGCTGGAAGGCAGAGTGCGTATTTGTCGTGGTAGCGTTCGCATAGGGGTTCTCTGGTGTAGCATTGTACGGTCTCCGACCCAGAAGTTCTGTGCGGTTTGCCTGGTGCTGCGCATCCTCGCGGACCTTCTTCAGCGAGTCGACCTGTGTCCGAAAGTCGGAGAGATCTTCGCGGAACCTCTTTACTCGCTCAAAGCCCTCTTCTTGCTTCTTGGGCACGATCTCCTGACGGGCGAGGCTTTGGTATTCATCGAGGGTCTTTGTGAAGGAGGCGATTGAGGCGGACACGTTTCCAATCTCGGAGGGGGATGCTTGGGGTTTGCTGTTGAGATTGGAGAGCTCTGCGCGGAGGGACTTGCTTTGCCGCAAGGCAGAGTTGTATGCGATATTCTGGTCGAGAGTTAGTGGTCGTATGCATCGAGCTGTAATTAGAACTGACGCACCATGATGAAGGCTTTAAGCTGCGGAGGATTTAATATGCGAAGCTTGTGCACCCTGCAACGACAGCTTTCATCATGATCTCTTGGTGTAGGGATACATGATGAGGCCAGATCTCGCGGAATCGGATTAATGGCACTCCGTCTTAGACAATCAAATCGCTTACCCTGCACCTCCGGAGGTATTATCTGAAAGGTACATGTCGTTTTTTATTATAGAAGAAGAAATCTGGTCTATTCTCTTCTTTCTTTTTAGGTTATAATATGGCTTCCATGAGCATAAATCTAAGTGAGTATTAGAGAGTTTTCGACCAGATTCAGTGATATTTTAGGTAAGTTACAATAATGATACTCAAACTTTATGACGGGCGAGGAATGTATTTTACGGCCAAGCACAACTTACCTATTCATAATTGACGATGTTTACTCAAAGTGCAAATTTATAAGGTGATTATGTTGAAGGAATATGTGAATCTGCCACTCTCTAGGTTGACCCGGGCGACAGCTCTATCTTTTCGGTCCAGTTCGTCGGTCTTCCCATGGTAACAATGGCCCTTCTGTTGGCCAAGTCCATATTAATAGTGAACAGTGTTGCCTTTCCGTTCCCAGGTGAAAACTGATCGCGATTAATTGATGTCGGATACCCCTGTTCATCCTTGAATAACTCAAAGAATGAAGAATGACCGATGACTGAAGAAGCCAGTTTCTCCTCCAGGAGCTGGGACATGCGCTTGATACGTTCCTTGGAGTCTGGTAGCCAACCAGGTTCATAAACTCCAGGATGATCAAGGAGCAGATGATTAGTATGAACCAGTGTCCCCTTGCTGTCAAAGTTGATCTCCTTTATCCCTATGCTTGTACATTCCAGACCCAGAGCTTCAGATTCATCAGACACAAGAATATGGCCACTGCCAGCACTTCCCACTTCATGCAGCTTATCAGCTGCTTCGCGAGCAGACTTTGACTCCAGAGCAGTTCTCAAAGCGAGGTGAATTGGAAGTTTGGTATTGTCAACGCCTCGAGCCCGAATGGCGTTCAGACACGTTCCCACGCCCGAAGAGTTAATACCAATCTTGCCTATGACACCCCCCTCAGTCACCATAGAGATATCGGGTATATCTGTTCCTGGCTGGGAAATATGACAGATGAAGAGATTTGGTGCCTGTTCAGGCTGCCAGTCCCAGTTCTGTGCCAGAAGAACTTGTCCGTTTGGCTGGCGATATGCAACACTTGTGCAGCCATCGGTTTGAATCGGGGCACTAGGAACTCGCGTGTAAAGACCAAAGGTGATCTCTGTTCGGACGTTGAGGGCGACGATATCAACAAGGTCAAAACCTGCGCCGTCTGCTAAGCCTTGAAGTTCCTCAATATATCGGAGAGACAGCTTTTCTAGAGGTTTGATGTACTGTTCGGCCTCGTGACGCACGGCTTCCCAGTTCATGGAACATGATTCTTGAAAGAGGTCTTTGTAGAAGGATAGAGAGCCTATCACTTTATCCTTTGCGGCGGTGCCATGTTGATAGCCGATCTAAATGCGTCAATATCAGGATCAGTATCTGGTCTTTTGAATAAAACTTACCTCGTAGGGTGTGCCTGTGCAGCGAACTTCCAACATTGTGAGTTATTTCTTTCGAGGACAAGTTGATAGTGTCGGAGTCAGAAGTAGAACCTCCCGCTTACCCCAACTTGAGCATTATATACCCATGGATCGCTATCTCTCCAGCTGGTCAAGAGTGGGGGTTGGTTTAATTTCATTGCCGAGCTATTCCAGTGAATTATTGATTGATAAAATGACCTTGTGCGATTTATCGAAGAGATAAATCAAATTCAAATAACATTAACAAGTAGTTCGCACGATGGCGGTGTTTTATCCAAGTCGGCTCGGTCTTGTCCTACAAGACTGACTGTCAATATTTCATGCCAGTGAAATTATCCAACTGTGATAATATTAAAGGTTGCCCGAAGTGTACAATGGAACTAAATTCAAAAGGCCGTATCTTGATTTCCGACTTCGAAGGGTTAAACCCAAGATAATAGAGTTCGGAGGAGAAGAGCCGGTTTCGGCTCGGTTCAGGCTCCCGATAGTATCTATTTGAGGTGGACACTAACAATAGCTGAGAAGGATCATGATTGGAGGTTGGAAGAACCTGTTATCAATCACCGGAATCCATCTCCGTTGTGAAGCTTCGGTTAACCCCCGATATTATTAAATGTTTACCTACAGAGTCAAAGTTGCAAACATTGGTACTATCGCGACTGAACTTCCACTCGACTAATCGAAATAAAATCCGAACCAGAAACATAATCAAAATGGGAGATTTACCTCATTTGAGTCATCAGATAGGAAGCTTCAGCTTATCCTCTATTCACCCTGCCGATCCAGCCTACACTCCGCTTCTCTATCGGCTCCGCGAAGAAACCTTTCAGAACCGGACGACCCAAGTCAGACATGGGACTTATCTGAGACGTTTCACCCGGGATACTTCTTTCGATATAGCTGCAGCTATCAAGGAAAGCTCTGGAATTGACCTGGACAAATTCATGCACAGATATGGACTCACAGGCTGTGTCGTTGTTCAGGATGGAGCTATACGACTTGAGGAATACCGGCATGGAAACTCACGAGCTTCGAGGAACGATGTTCAATCTGTCACCAAGTCGGTGGTTTCTACAGCACTGGCCATTGCTCAACAAGAAGGAAAATTATCCGTCAACGACCCAGTATCTCGCCATGTCCAAGAACTGAAAGGAACTGCCTGGGAAGACGTACCGCTGCTTGCTCTCTCTAGCATGTCGTCAGGGGTAGTTGAGCAATCCGAAGAAGAGCGACCTGCAGACGTGCCCAATCCAATGTACGCAACTGAGCTCTACCCTCAAACTGATCCTGATGCTGTTATCAACTGGCTCAAGACGTCGAGAAAAGTAGCCGAGCCATGGGAAGAGTTTCACTACTATAACCCCAACTATTATGTGCTATCGACGGCTATTTCCCGTGCAACGGGGGAGCCTCTTAACGAGTACATTTCACGTACGATATGGGAACCTGCTGGGATGCAATACGATGGCTACATGCGAACAACAGGGGCAGGACACGTAGATGGTCATGGTGGACTTTCAGTTACTTTGACTGACATGGCACGCTTTGGATGCTTCATTCTAGACGGTTTCAAACAAGATGGAAAAGGCCCCAATCTACCATCAGGTTGGTTTCAGGATATTTCAGACGCCAAACACAGCGTTGGACCTAGGGCTCTTCACCCGGATAACTTTGTGTCTAACTTTGGTTATGAGAGTGGTTGGTGGACGACAGGTAGAGGGGATAAGGAGTATAAAATGGGTGATGACGGTACGTTTGCAGCTATTGGTATGTATGGTCAGTCTATCTACATAGCACCAAAGTTAGAAGTCGTGATTGCGATTCAGTCTGGATATCCGGAGCATGAGTTAGATTTGTTTACCAAGAATGCAGAGTTGGCGACTGCTATACTCAAGGTTTTGAGGGAATGAGTGAGCGATTAGAAAGGCTATCAGAAATAAAATCTTTTATGCTTCAAATATGAAGCTTCCTTAAACTGTAGCAGTGCATTCTATTGGTAGCTATGCTGTCTAACTCTGTGAAGCCTTAACTACATTAAGGCCGCATATGTTGAAAAAAGAACACTCTCCGTTCTTTATACTGTAGGCATCATGTACGATACACTTAATTAGAAGATTCTCTTAAATTCCATCCAATGAACCTCCGTAATGAAAGTAGCTGCAGGTGTAGGCCTTTTTTCTTGTGGAATTAGGAATTATTTGCTCTTCGACCCGAACTCTCAGAGAGGTTAAACTTTGCAGCTATTCAAATCAAAATACTATTTCAACAGAGTTTTGCGCTCATTTCAAAGATATTCGCTCATATATTAACAATAATACTTCAGAGTATAGTTTGGATATGGGTATAAAAAGACATTGCTCGCACCTTTCAGAAGAACAACCTCTCTATCCAACTTCAGACACAACACTTCAGCTCAAACCTGACTTACGACCCAGCCACTCCCCATCATTTTCGGCAAATCTGAACAAAAGTCCAAGATTCAAAAAAGAAACTTTTAAATTTCCATAATGAATCCCGAGAACACCATGTCGACTGAAACTCCCTTTTGTGTCACCTGCGGTATCTTCTTCAGCACCGCCAAAGAATATCATCAGCATACCCAAGATGATGACCAGTAAGTATCGCCCCTTTCATATATAATATGATATTCTCTAACATTAATTGCAGCATTGCCAACCTTGATCTGCAATCTGGCAATCCCAGCCCCCGTCATGGACATGGTATTGTCACCTGGGTTCTTCCCCTTCGGCCCAAGAACGAACCCAAAGGGAGCAGCGAGCCATCCCGTGCTGTGGCAGAAACCAACACTATGGATGAGCCAGAGCCCACAGAGGAAGAAGAGACAGCGTTTCACGCCAAGGTCTGTGTCTTTTGTTCTCACAGCAGCTCATCTTTGGATGACAATCGGGCTCACATGGAGACATGCCACGGCTTCATTATCCCACAAAGTGAGGATTTTCCTGTCAAGCCTATCGGAGTAATGGGATACCTTCACCATGTCGTCTTTGGGCTCTACGAATGCCTCTCCTGCGAAAAACAACATGACACGCTGAGAAGCGTGCAGTCACACATGCGTGACAACCACCACTGTTGTTTCCAATTAACCCCAGATATATGTGGACGTATTTGGTGGATTGAATAGTTATTAAAATTACCCCTTTTAAATGTAACGAGTTTATTGACCAACATACTGCATTTGACTTATTCTGAGGTTTCAGGTTGATTCGATGGTGTTTGACGACGCTTCTTGTGAGTCCACATATGGTCAGTTCTCCTCTTCGGCTCGATATCACTACCTGTTGATTCTTTATTGTCCTTCTCGGCTGGCATTTGAGCTACTGAAAATGTGAAAGAATCGGCCTGGACTGTATCGCCGCGTTGCGATTGAAGAAGCCCGAAACGAACTTGAACAAGCCCGCTATACCACCAACGTCGCCGCCCAAGCCGTTCTGAACGTACCCTTTGAGTGTCCGACTGGCGTCGCTTGTACGCCAAGGTTGCCGCAGAAGCGGCTCCCCAAGCCCTTTACCGGGGCTTTGGAGAGTTCTAGAATGGAACTATCAAGTTCAATCATCTTGAGAGCAAGAATAAAGCGTCTTGTATATCTCAAACATCAACACACAAAGGGAATAAAGCGAGCTGTTCTCGCATGCCAGTCCTCCCATTCCTTCTTAAACACTGTCTTCAACATCCTCTCCTCTTCAGATACTCTGGTCCAAATTCCAAACAGGATAGTTGATATAGTGAAAGGAAGTAATCGCATTGTCCAGGAACAAAATGTGTCATACAGATTCGGTGAAATCCAGCAACTGAGAACACCGTCTAGTCTGAAAAGTAACGACATGTTGCATATCATGAGGATGGCAAGACCAGTATAACTCGGGTGTTGAACATAGTGATAAATACCCGTCGTCTTTAGTCGATCTGGTTCTTTTAATGCAAATGTAAAGTTCTTTCCTAGTGTTGCATATGGGACTAAACGTAGTGGAACGCCAGCGCAGATTATAAGAACCAAGGGAATTGCTGTTGCTGCAGACCACGTTATAAGGTCTGTGTTGAATCCATTTTCAGTGCCATGGCGGATAAGAGAAGGTGGAATGTTGGGGTAGCGTAAGACCAGGATTGCAGCATGCGATGCCAGAGAAACGAAAGGAATAGCGGTGAATTTTGTAATATGTTTGCTTGTGAGGAATAACCATCGAACTGAATCGCCTGTTGATGGTGCTGCATGCTCGCTTGGGTTGGGTGGAGATAAAGCGAGGTAGGTTCCATACTGTGAGCCCAAGATTGCTGCTGCTAGAGAAGCCTGAGATAGAGAGATTGGGAGAGACATTGTTGTGCGTGCTATGTTGTGTTGCCAAGGTTTGAAGTGAAGGTATGAATAAGGTTGGTGATAGCTGAACGAGTCAGAGTTCAAACTAATTAAAGGGATGGGTATACTCACGTGACAGACGTTACAATGACGAGATGGTTTGAACTTTGAAGCTACTGTAGGGAATATAGTAGTAATAATGCTGTCGATAAGTACCTGTGTTGGAATTATATGAATATATAGGATTCATTATGCATAGTTATATTGGGTAAATGATATCGGGTATATGGGAATTCTTCATTGAAAATATATCTATGATTAAAATGGATTCTTTAGAGAGCAGCACTGCCAATTCAGCTCACATAATAACACAGCTGTTATAAGTAGACATGATAGAACCGTACAGATGGTGTCTTTCTCCAAGGACAAGCCACCAACCCAAATCTCACCAACACCAATTACTTATGACCCGATTCTCCACTTAGACCAAGACTGGCGTCTTAAGCTAAACCGCAGATTTGTCGATCGCTGCAATCTGTGGCAATTCTAGTCCAATCGCCCAGTCTAGACTCTGACTGCTAAACTCTACCCCCCAAACCCTCATCGCCCCTAGTGGCAAGCCCCCAGACGCCCCAACGTCCATGTCCTTTCTGCCTCTGCCAATGATGGACTTGACCGTTGTGAAAAAACGTACAAGATCTTCTTCCCTTCTTCTGATGAGGCTTGAGACCGCCTCAGCTGCTGAGAATGGCCAGTCCAGCTTGTGTCAAGGTGCCCAGGAAAAGCGTCGTTTGTGAAGCCACTCGAGAGCGTGAGACCTTCAGGTACGAGTCAATTTTCCCGCGTGTGCCGAGTTGAAATCTGAACAGAATTTAGATATGACGACTCGCTCTTCAACAATGTTCGCTTCAACGACTCTGGATATCCAGTCCCAAGCAATGAACTCGTCACATGTGCAGATGTCATCTTTACAGCTCTGGCTCGACTGGCAGCTTGTCAAACAGGCGCAGCCCGGTCAATGATCTCTCTCTTTGACCAAACTCATCAGTATATCATCGCTGAGGCTTCATCTAGAACTCCCTTGATTCCGAGCTTAGGACAGGATGGCCACCATGAAACTCTCTGGCATTGTGGAACAGCAATTCCACGCTCACATAGTGCTTGCGAGAGCACCTTGTGTTCCGATGAACCCGGCAAGGCTGGTCCGGGATACAGAGTCAACCACGAACTGCCCGTCATGGTGGTTGACGATGTCACTACCCATCCTGAGTATAAAAACAAGCCCTACTGTCGATCCGGAGGAGCCGCGAGGTTTTACGCTGCAGTACCCATCCGCACAGATCGAGGTGTCAACATCGGCGTCATCTGTGTCATCCATACTGAGCCTTCGTTGCCCTGGGAAGATCGACATTCGCGATTGATGCGAGAGCTCTCCAGAGCCGTGACTGAACATCTCGAGACCATCAGCCTGAAGAGTCATCAGCGGCGCAGTGAAAGAAAGAGCTGGGGTCTGACGAGTTTTGTCGAGGGAAATACGGCCCCATTGACTCAAAACTGGTCTCAGGAGACGAGAAATGATGACACATCTAGGTCCAAAAGGCCAAAGATTGAGGATTTACAACAAGCTCTAGGAGGGATGACTGTCAGAAACTCTACAACTCCTACCTTTGAGTCTCAAAAAACGACTCCGGCTCATACCAAAGAGGTTGCTTTGGAGGAAACTCAAGCCAAACCAAAGACTACCCATGAATTCAGCCATGCCCTTGAAACACCACAGCAAATCTTTTCTAAGGCAGCTTCTATCGTCAAGGACTCCATAGAGACGGATGGCTGTTTGTTCCTCAATGCAGATATGCTTGAGTTTTCAAGCGCAGGCTCCTCGACTGAATGGATGGATGATGATATGGCCACTCGACGACCTTCAACTTTCAGTTACAACGGAAGTGAAGATGCCTACACAACTGGCTCCTCCGAGGACCGTTTACGACCATCTTGTCAAGCCCTCGGCTCTTCAGAACATGAGACAGCTCATGTTGCACTCCCACAAGCTCTCCTCGCTCGAATGATTCGAAGATATCCCAAAGGACATGTTTTCAACTTTGATGCAGATGGAAACCTTCTTCACGATGAATTATACGACCATACCCGCCATTCTTCAGGCTCAAGTGAATGGAGCTATGCACCTAACAGACAAGAGAACAGACTCCGGATTCAGCAGCGAGAGGCCAGTATCCTACTCGAAACCTTCTCTGGAGCTCGCAGTGTTGCTTTCGTTCCAATTTGGGATTTGAGAAGAAAACGATGGTCTGCTGGTGGTTTCATCCACACTTTCAATATCAAACGCATCTTCACAATCGACCTCGACTTGAGCTATCTCAGAGCACTCGGAATGCTTGCCGCGGCTGAGGCTTTCAAGTTGGAGACTTTGGCTGCGGACAAGGCCAAAACTGATGCACTAGGGTCACTATCTCACGAGTTGAGATCACCTCTTCACGGTGCTGTTCTAAGTGTTGAGCTGCTTAACGATACAGACCTCACTATTCCACAGCAGAATATTGTACGGACTATTGAAACGTGTTGCCGAACCCTTTCAGATACTATCGATCATCTCCTCGAATATTCCAAGGTCAACAAGGCTCCGCCACAAGAAACATCAGGGGATAACCAAACAGATGTCTCTGGTGGAATCAGCAGGAACTCATCCATTGGAAGAGGTTCCAAGCCTTGCAGAAAGGTTGTCCAACTCGATGTTCTTGCTGAAGAAGTCTTGGAGAGTGTATATGCTGGCTTCAACTTTCAGCAAGTCTCCATTTCCCAACCACCAAACCAACCGCCTCGACGACCTGGCTACACCTCTATACGTCGAATGGACACTATGCAAGCTCTGGAAGAACTTCAAGCTCCGCTTAAAAAGAAGGGGAAGCTTGGAACAAAGATCGGAGACGTTGATGTTTTTCTCGTCATCGACTCGCGACCATCGTGGGGATTTTATACTCAGCCTGGGCCAGTTCGTCGAATCATCATGAACCTATTCGGCAACTCGCTCAAATACACTCAATGCGGACTCATCAAGGTATCCCTGGAACAAACGAGCGCTTTTGGAATGGACGATAACGACTGCTGGGTAACCATCACGGTCTCGGACACTGGCGTGGGCATCAGCGATGACTTCCTCCAAAACGGCTTATTCAAACCCTTTTCACAGGAGAATCACCTATCTCCCGGCACGGGACTCGGATTGAGCTTTGTCAAGCAGATAACAGCACAGTTTGGAGGCCACATCTCAGTCTACAGTCGTTTAGGCGTGGGAACCACAGTAACTGTGAGGTTGCCAATGAAACTTGGACATGACTGCCACAACGGCGTCTGTGAATTTCGACAGCGAGAAGAAGAGTTCGAGATGCAGACGGGCAAGCTACGAGGTCTTCGTGTCAAGATCGTGGATTTCAGCAAGGACATGTTCAAAGGCGGCGGTTCTTCTCAGAGAGCTCTCGAGTCCCCGGATAGACTTGTGCAGGACATGTGCAAGGAGTGGCTGAATATGCAAGTCAACACTGGCTTTGAGTCGCCGCGCTTCATGCCAGATCTTGCGATTTGGTCAGAAGAAGGATTCGAAAGACGTTACGATCCACAGGATTCAGCACCGGATGTACCGAATATTGTACTATGTGCTAATGCTGTTACTGCGCATCAGTATGCTACTGGTGTCAAGGCAATGCCACGTCCTGGAATATTCGAGTTCATTTCTCAGCCGTGAGTCCCCTGAACCCTTTATTGATATTATGAGCTAACTCAGGTCAAGGCTTGGTCCTCGAAAGCTTGCAAAAGCATGTTCACTCGCTCTATATCGTTGGACGGTCATGCAAACATCCACCCGCTCTCCAACAACCGCATCCACAGAACGTGAACCTCTCCGTATCGACACCAGCACCGTGGCTTCGATAACTAACCCCATAACTCCATTTCCCATCAGCGCAGACGAAACACCAACCCAGCAAAAGGAGTATTTCAAAACACCTGAATTCCTCCTCGTCGACGACAACTTCATCAACCTCAAGATCCTCTCATCATACATGAAGAAGCTCAACCAGCCGTACCAAACAGCCTCAGACGGCTTGGAAGCCGTAACAGCATATGAAGCGGACCCAGGCCGATATGGTTGTATCTTGATGGATATTTCAATGCCAGTGATGGATGGGTTTGAAGCTACTCGGAGAATTCGCGCCTTTGAGTCACAGCAAGGGTTGAGACCTGCTCTTATACTTGCGTTAACGGGATTGGCTTCTGAGGAGGCGCAGAGGGAGGCTACGGTTAGTGGACTGGACTTGTTCCTCACGAAGCCGGTGAGATTGAAGGAGCTGGGGCCGATTTTAAGGGCAAAGGGGGTTTTGGAGGAGGAGTCGAATTTGGGCTAGGGAAAGACTGGCGAAAAGGGGTATCATGTTGGATCATGGAAAAGAATGGGGCGAAAATAATGAACACAGACGAGGCCATGAAATAAATAATGAATATTGAGTGCGAAAAGTCTACTAAAGGGTGTTGGTTGACGGTGATCTGAGTAGGTCTAGTCTCTTGAGAGTCTGTTCTTTTTTTGCCGTGAGGTGAGAATAGTTTATGCAGCACTTCCAAATATCTCAAGAATATAATCCCTTCAAAAGAGCAAAGTATGAGAGGTGAGAATTATATATATTAGGTTTCAGCTTCAAAGAAACACAGATAAAGCACGCCTCAACCCGCCCACCAGCAGCTCCGTATCCCATGTCAAGCCTTTCCTTTCGATATCACCATCCCAATGTCCCGCTAAATGCAAACTCCGGTACATGAAAACAAGAAACAAAACCAAGAATACATGTTTTGCTTGCCCAATAAAACGCCATATCGCTTTCATATCCGTGACCCTTGGTATCTTCAACACGACCCAATAAGCGCCAGACCATACTCTCTTGGTTTTTTTCTCCTCCTGATTTTCTGTCTGATGTATGTTTTAATTTCTGTAGATTTTTGTTTTGTTGGTGTCGATACTGCAAGGCCCCATCGCCCTGCCACGACGCTGTTGTTCTGGACTTCGGTCTATAGAAGTCCTGGAACGGTTCGGGGGCTCGACATACTACTGTCGATGAGGAGTTTCTTTAAAACGCTTCACCCAATGCTGTCGAACACGACCTGGCATCTTGCAGAATACCATGGCCTTGCATTCGTTGATGAGTACACCCTCAGAGATCTTGACCTGCAGATCCAGATCCTCCTCAGCAAAGTCGCGGAAAAATATGTCCAACGCCTCTTCCTGCCAACGCAGGGTATTCCTAGATCGCACAGCTTCAACAATATCCTCCATAGGCCCGTTGGACATAACCTGGCTGTCGGTCTGCGAGGGAGACCCAGCACTGGGGCCATCTCGTACAGCCATGGGCAGCATGGACGAGTTGAGAACAGAAGCTGTGAGGGCACGAGAACCATCGTTGGATGAAGTGCGACGACGCTTGCCAGGAGATTCGGGTGCTCCTTGACCCATGGGAAGAGAGGTAGCGGGTGGCGTGGATTCGAACATGTTGGGCGTACTCGTAGTGGGCAGTTGTCGCTTACGACTCTGGGTCATGGTCTCGTCGGGCGGGGTAAGAGCATTAGCATTTGCTACAGTCGGCGGCGCGCGAGGGGGCATTGTAGTAGACGTCGGTCGTTGCTGGTTCGCCGAGCCCGAGCCGGCGGACGACGTGGTGGGAGTTTGGGTCAAGATAGGTCGCGAGTTGGGACTTTCGAGTCCGGGAGGTCGAGGAGGAGGAGGATCGCTTTGCAGGTTGAGAATACCGGTTCCTGGCATGTCGGGATCATCGGAAATGGGCCCATCTGTTCGTCGTCGGGGTTTCATTATGCGTTTGGGAGCACCACCTGAACCAATAACGTCTGGATAAAGAACCTCCATAAAGTCTTCGTGATCAAAGGGTCGGCCGCGCAAAGCCCTAGAAAGAGGTTCCCTCTAATGGAGAGTCAGTATATGCTCGGACGCAGTGGTTTCGTGTATGTGTGGCCTGCCATGGCAGGCGAGCGTCGCTACTCGCGCGATGGCAATGCCCAATCGTTCGGATCGTGATGTTGGTGGGTGGTGGGTGGTACAAGGAATGTTTACCTCGATGTGAGCAGCCCACGCGTCCTCAGTAGCAGTAACGGTCCTCGACACGGGATTATAGACAAATTCAGGATCCTCGCGAAGACCTCTCCATAGGCGAAAACGTTTTCTAGCGTTATCGCTCTTGTTGATCAGGTGGCTTTTGGCAGGATAGGCGCCATGGCTCTCCTGCAAAGCCAGAGCGGCGCGCTCCCAGGCCTCGGCCTTGAAGGAGGAATTCTCGCGGAGACCAAGCTGGACGCTCTCGCAGAGACTTCTAAAGAAGGTGGCTTCGTATGCGGGGGTCCAGCTAAAACGCGGAGCTCTTCGATCGCGATCGACTCGAGCTGGGGGTTGGCCGTCGGGGCCGAGGGCGTCTGCGTCGTCTTCAGACATTGTTCTCTTGAGAGAAAGGAGAGAAGAGGAGGACAAGTTAAAGCCCCCTCGTGACGTTCGTTTAAAACGAGGCTGAAGCTGAAGCCGAAGCAAATGCTCCAACACCAACAAGGCCGCTGGGTGTGCTGGCTGGTGCAGTGCAGTTGTAGGAATTGACCTAATGTGTAAAGTATGTATGTACAGTAACATCTACTAAACTTGGGTAGCTCGCCCAGTCGGGACTCGGCCGGGCGGTGAGTTTTTAGGTGGGGACGAGGTCACCTGGGCCACTGCGAATTTCACCATGCGTTATCACTCACGTGCCTGCGACCGCTCAAAAGGGGGACATGAGAGCACTGAATCCTCTGTAATTTCAGTGTCATTTAAAGGTATCAATATCACATCACAATTAACCCTGATTCTTGTCATTATATCTCAAGACGTGCCACGTACTAACTCACCGGAACTTTTGCTCCTACTTTTCCATCCAGGGCCCTCGACAGGGATTGATTGGTGAGACTGAGCTGAGGCTCAACTCCCCGAGAAATCTCCATATTATCATTGGTCTGTCTGTTTATGTGATGTGACCGATGAAGGCAATACAAGGATTATTCGATCGGTTACAAGCAACGTTGTGATAGCTTACTATACCTATTATAATTATGGACATCCCACCACCACCAACTCAACTGGAGCATTTGGCCCGGTATCATGGCACCTTAACTAACAATCACTTGCGTTATTCATTATCTGGATATCAGGCATAATCGATGGGGCATTTTAATAGAGAAATTCTTAGTTTATTAGTTAATTAAATTGAGTCCAGAAAAAAAAACGTAACCATGTTCGATCAAGAAAAGGCCTCAAAGCATCACAAGCGGGAGAAGCGCAAACAAACCAAGGCCCACGCCAGCCAGTCCCAGATGTTGACCGGCGCCTGATACGATAACTGGGCGATCCGGGGATTCTCCTTGTCAATTGTTAGCATACTGACATTTATAAGACGAGTAACAGCACACTTACCAGGATAAGAACTGTCTGGAGAGTCACCAACTGGGGTTGGCTTAACACTTGAATGAAATCCGTGGTTATCATCTCCGGTAGCCTTTGGCGCAGCGTTTCCTTGTTCTTCTGGCTTGCCCTGAGATCCTGGGACGGCATCTGAGTCCTGTCCACCAATGGGAACCGCATCAGAATGGGATCCGTCCTTAGAGTCATAACCCTCTTTGTTTCCGTCAGGTTTCGCGGTAGGCATCTGTGTTGGGTGCGATATAGCGTTCATGTACGGGCGATCCGTCACTGGGTGCGTGATAGTCGCAGTAACAGGCTCAGGACCACATGAAGTACACGTCTGAACATCGCACGTGAACCCAAACGGAAGAGAATGCGAGTTCATGGTGGGCTTTGCATCCAAGCCGCTGTACCTCTCCGTGATGACATATGCCTGCTCGCAAAGACCAGTCGAGCAAAAGGCTTGGTACTTGGTGGTATACGCCAGGGTTTGAACACATGTTTTGCAGCCGCATGCTTCGCAGTTGGGAGCTTGAACATGGACTATGATAGGATCTCCTACGACGGCTGGCTTATTAACCACAACGGTCGGGCCAACGGTGTCGATCGTTCGAGTCAAGATATTGTGGGTGAAGCATTGCGTTATCGTTGCTGTGCGGTAGGTAAGTTGGATTCCATCGTCGGCTGCCGTAACGATAGCGAAGAGAGCTGGTAGAAGGAAAGAAGTAAAATGCATTTTTAACGAACGAATAAAAGAAATTGAGTAACGAGTGACTGGATTTTGATTAAAGAAAGTACAGAACGACAGCAATCAGAGTCAAAGTTATAAGCTTGTAAGGGGGTTTGACAGTTAGGGTTGTTATGGCCCATGGTCGCGGGAATTCTCTTTAATCCCACAAGGTCAATCTCATTACAACAGAGACAAGTCTAGCTGATGGTTTCAAATCAATAGTATCATGCAAGAGGACGCCACTTGCTTCCATGCTATGACCCATTGCTCAAAGGCTGCAGAAGTCTCGGTTCCATATCTCAGTAAGACTTAGTTCACCTCGAGTGGCTGCCTGAAAGAGCCGAACTCGTTGGCTGCTAGCCGTCTGCAAGAGTTTTATTGTCCAATAATTTCAGTCTGAGATCCTTATGCAAGGGAACGCAGCAGGGGGGTCTTGTTAGTTGTAGTTATGCTGCAGGGCAGATGTCTCACCTCGAGGATAGACCCATCACTACTCATGTCGTAGCTCAGCTTCGGATTCTAGACCAACACAATCCGAAAATGTGAATATGGACCGAGACATTATCCATTTAATACTCTCTTGTTGCAGTCCAAGCTATTGGGGAGAGACTTGCATCTTGCGTCGGTCCAGACTCGCTAGACATAATACGACGTCTCCAGGAGGGAACGTGGAGGCTTTGTTGGTACAGAAGCTGGCAACTGCGAGAATGCATCCACCTTTAATGTTTGGAGGCTATATTTGGATATTCATTTAGTTATTGCTTTCCTCATTATAGTGCCAGACTGCAGTCTTAGTTCCTTAGGATAGCCTTCCAAAGAAACTCACCAACCATCAAAGTTCCAATAGTGACAAAGCACCAAGCTCAAGCCAGCCGTAAAATAACAAACAGATATTTTTCTCCAAGAACAAAATCGGCAAGGACAAGACTAAATACCCCTGAACGATGAGACCGTAAAATCATATCCAACATAGAAACATGTTTATATGTATACCAGCCATGTGAAAAAGAATAAACGAACGGTTATGTTGTGCTTTGAATGAAATCCAAATTCAGACTCCTCCAATCCCACAACTGCGAAAAGTCTCCAAGGTCGACGTCGGTAATGTTTCCCAGTCCATAGTCCACATTGAGTTCTTGAGGGTGATAGTCGACGTAGGTTTGTGGTACCATGCCAGCAACATTTTGGTCACCATGTGGCATGGGCCGCATGGCATAAAGTCCTCCTTGGACAAGACCATCGATGCCGGCACTTGGAGATGGCACTTGAGGATGAACTTGGCCTTGGACAACACCAACGTTGTAAGGAATCTGGGACTTTGCATATCCTTCAACAGGGACGTGAGCACTCGTGGTGTATCCGGGGTTCTCGTAGGTATCGTGAGTAGAATGGCTACTCTGCGGCGTCGATCCTGCTGGTGCACCATCGGAGCTAGCGTAGTAGCTCGGTGAACTTTCATGTGAGCCCCCCTGGTAGTGTTCGGCCTCAGGCTCGATGGCCTCATGGCCAGAGTTGTTGGCAGCAGCAGCTGGTGACAACGGCGCAACGCGCTGTTTCTTGCGGTAAACATTTTCGCGTGGAAGTGGTGACCGTCTGGGCATCTTCTGAACCATCTTGACGAGAATATCGTGGGATGTCTTGGCAGTCTTGGATAGTGCCTTGAGACGTTTCAGCAGCCTGATGGCATTGTCCACTGAATCTACAATCTCATCCTTTCGTGGAATTGTGTCGTCCTGATCCTTAATGATGGCAGTTGAGAGAACCGCTGCTGTGTCGAAGAGGGAGAAGATAATGAAGTGAAATCTTCCGTCTCGATGAGAAGCGTGGTCAGCCCATCGAGTAGTTGTGTCTAGATTTCTGAGTGAATAGTAGACGGCATCTGCTCGGACAGCCAGTAGATCCGCAGGTGAGTCCTTCGTATATACTTGTGCCATGAATGCTCGCATGGGGTTCAGGATCATGAGATACGCCATGGTATGGATATAAAACCGGTGGTAAACTATCCAACTGAACTTGTAATCCTTGGACGTGTCAGGATTGTCGACATCATAAACTGCAGGAAAACGTTGGATCCAGTCCTCGAGCGTGGCTTTGTACTCTTGAATATCGCTTGCGGATGTAATGTTCTTGGGAGCACCCCATCGCTGAGCGAGTTGAGCAACTAGCTCTGACTGAAGTTTCATGTGAAGAAGTGGTGAGGGTGAGAAGTCTTCAAGCGTCAGACTCGGTGGCTCCACGTTGATATCACTGTGGTCAATGATTGTTGGACGGCCTAAACCAGAAGCAAATTGCCTAAATTCATCAGCATATGGTTCAGCCAGTCTGGAGGTAGGTTCAGCTTACCAGTCCCAACAGTCCAGAATACACCACACTCTTCGTCGCATCTCGCGTTCAAATTCAGTCAGACCTTCGGCAATGGCAGTTCGGTGGAGACCTTGAGGACGATATTAGAATCAAAGACTCACTCGTGGGGATGACATGATGCACTTACCCAACTCGTGCGCCTCTCGAACAGCAGCGCCAATGACGTGCCAGGCTTCAACAAATTTTGCCTCAGACTTGTACCAGTAAATGGAGTGAAGCATCCATTGAATATTGAGAAGATGGCAGTGTCCGAGTGGAATCACTCTGCCAAGTTCTGTAGCGGCTTGATGGTACTCTACGGTTAGCTTGTCGGCGGGCTCAGATAACTCGACCTCAACAATGGGTTTTATCTCAACATCCAAGTGCTGCGTAGCACATGCGCACACCATGACCAGCAGGATAGTCCATTGCAGTGAGACAGGTCGATTGTGAGATCTGCACTCCCACCATTGCTGGTATTCCTGGAGGAAGGTGGGTGGATAGATGATGTAGTAATGATAGTTGACGTTGTTGAAGAAGCTCTGGACAAGAGCATCTAAACGTTGGTCAGATGACAGATTCTAAGTTAATTGGGATCGGCACTTACCCATCTGAGGGCGAGAAGGCAAGACATCGATGGCGTGCTTGAGCTGGGGACAGGTATTGGGATGAACCATGGTCAGCTCACCCAGAGGTTTCTTATCCTTCTGAGATGAGTTTCAGTATGTGATTCGACAAATTTGGCCTCCATGACAGGTTTACTCACCTTGGAATCGATAGTCAGAGACTCAAAGAGAGGCCCAGCGGCATAGCCCATTGCGCCCAGCCCAACATCATCGTCATCATCATCAGGCTCGGAGGCCTCGTGCTCGGCGTCATCCTCACGACTACGCGAGCGCTTCTTGTCGCTAACCGACGCGACACCATCAGAGGGCGAGCTGGCCGTGTTTGCTTGAATAAAGCGGCATTTATCAGCGACCTTGCGCTTCTGGCAATGGTTGCAAGGCCATTCCCGATTGCACTGCGGGCAGTTCAGTTAGTATGGATGGGCATGTCAGATTGGCCACGTAAGGCCGGCCATAGAGCGCAGTCGGATTAACGTCGAATGTGGCTCTCAAGACTTTGACGTACCTTTTGCTTCCTGCGATGACACTCAGCGCAAGCCGAGCGATACTGGCCTGTATGAGAGCTGTTATCCTCCATGTTAGTGTGGAGTTGATGTGTGGAGATCGACAGGGAGCGACACGAAGAATCCAAGGATGGGCAGAGGAAAAACTTTGTCGCGTTATTCCGGAATCGTCAACAATGAATGCGGTTGGTGGTCTTTTCTGCTTGCGGTTTAGTCTCGATCGGATAATGCCGCTCTTGTCTCATATCAATCAATCGACAACCTTGCTTTGCTGTTTTACGAGCGAGCCATGGCAATCGATTTTTGGGATATTTCAGTAATGAAATGTCTTTTCAGAAATGACTTGTAAAATCGAGAAAATATCATCAGTCCAAGTTAGATCTTAAGTGCCGTCAGCTCCACAAAGACATAAAGCCACAATCTCTCATTTAAAGCAATTCATTCCATACTAGATTGGATGGCTTCGATCTTGCGGGATTATGAATTCTCATAGGTTGTAATATAAGACGCCTTTCCGGCAAGGCTGAAATAGCGTTGCATATAAACTGAGGCGCAACTATTGAATACTAATCAGGACAGGAGTATTTGTAATTGTTTAACTTAAACTTTGTGGCTCAGAGATTGGGACACGGCAACTACATAAGACGGGGTCTCCGGCGAACTCGACTGAGTCTGGAACACTTCCACGGCTCTTCCATCCATTATTTCTATTCAACTCTTCTTTTGACCACCAGAAAAATCGATAAGAAATAAATGATACTTCAAGGGAATCGGATTTGTAATGATGATCATGTGTTTCACCTAATGTTAATGCACTGTGGATTTCATCATAAATGCTCAAGAAAAGAATAATCAAATCACAGGTTTATAACAGTTGACGTCACTCCGGCAAAGCCGAATTCTCGCTCAGGCCGAGCTGATAGAATTAACAAACATATTACTCTTTCGTCATTATCATTCCTTCTTTATCTTAAGAATATGCTTATCAAGTCGACTCTTTCGTCAGGGCTTGCCTGATATCCTTCAAAGATTGGATCTGTTTTCCCTTTGTATCAAAGTTATCTTCACTGAGCCAAGCCTGAAACGCCTTTTTAACAAGAGGCCATTCCTCGTCAGTAATGCTGAACCAAGCCGTGTCACGACGCCTTCCCTTGATAATCATATGCTTCCTATCCAGAATGTCAGTAAGAGTCCTGCAGAATATGAATTCCATGAATACCTAAAGATACCCTCAAAAACAAAACCTAGTCGCTCAGCAGCTGCAAGACTTGGTTTGTTGAGGTGATTGGCCTTCCACTCAACTCTCAAGTATCCAAGGTCCTCAAAGGCATGCTTGATAATCAGATAAAAAGCCTCGGTAGCTGCACGGGTCTGTTTCAACTGAGCAGCAAAAATGATACTGCCAATTTCAATTCTTCGATGGCTCGGAACAATGTTGAGGTAAGACATTTGACCAACGGGCTCAGACTTGGGGTCATCGCGTGGGCCGGAGAGAACAGTGTAAAAGAAGGGATCTTCCGTCTTGCTGAATCCTTCAACAGCGTCTCTCCATTGCTTCTGGTCAAGATAGGGTCCTCCAAACATGTATGTCCAAAGATGGCCATTTTCTTCACCACCCAAGTGCTTCCAGCTTGGATCGGCATGAGATGGCTCCAATGGGATGAGAGAAGTGTAATGTCCATCGAGCGACCTACGAGAAGGTGCCGATGCGGTACCCGAGGGCGTAATGGGACCAACTGGCTGTTCACTCATGGCTGTGTTGTCGAGTATAAAGAACCAAGTCTGGAAGTCTCGAGCTTAATAGTCAGAGCTTAATAGTCAGAGCTCGGTGTTCGGATCCGAGTCGTTCGGGTTCTATCTCCGAATGTGAGTCAGCATCTGATTTACGCTTTCTCATTGATTTATCGGCGCAGAGAGTCACGGTAACTAGTGGTCTGTATTTCTTGAACCATATTTGGTTAATTTAATAGGTACTAATTTCTCAGCGATATTGTATACTGAGAATGGAGTAGTTGGACAAATAATGATAAACATAAAGGGATCCTTTGTTTCTTCATAGACTTTATATATGATGCTGTTGATAGTCTCATCGTTATTCCTATGAACTCTCTAATTCTTGGTTCTTATATCTACCAGAAATAATACTCAATTTCCTTGTCGATAGTACAGGATGTCGTTGGAGCATTCTGATCATGATGGGTTTCGGTTTGACTATCAAGTATTACCATGACCATATTCAATCATCTTCTGCTTTCATCCTTGGAGTAAAAGAAGGTTAGAGCTTACCAGGTTGAATCAAAGATACAAAAAAATACCATTATTACTTCCTATCTTATTCTTGGCCAGCCAAGACCAGCACGTTTCTATGTCATCTTTATGGCCATGAGGTAATGTTCGACTCGCACAAGGCTACCCTGAAGCCCAAAATGCCTTGTTTCGATTATCAACAGAATCTGCCAGCCAAGCCGACAACTTCCAACTAGGTAGGCAACAGAGCGCTGCATGGGACCTGTTCTGTGAAGGATCAAGGTCATGTGTATACTGCGCCTCATTGTTCGAACGTTACGACCTGGTACGACCTGATCATTGGTGATTGATTGCCAAAACCCCACATTGGGTAAATCCAGCCTTACAACGTTTGTGGAGTGAGCAGTGATTTAAGCAACGATATATATATCCACATGTGAAGCTTGTTGCCTTCTAGAATCATTCCATGATCTAATTTCTTGAATTTGATAAATCTACACTCAAAATGTCAGAAAAGGAAGAGCATGGTAATGTTGATGAGCAACTGGAGTCTTCATCAGCTTCAGCATCAGCACAGACAGAGCAACCCCCCTCATATGACATCCCTCAATCAGAATTTCAACCTCAACAACAAGACCAAACACAAGCCCACGAAGATCTTCCCACTCTAGTCCTCGACGGCACAAAGATCTACTCGCTGTACGCCCCTAATCGTATTCTATACGAGCTCAGCAATCCCGTATACGAGGCCAATCGTAAAATCTACGCCATTGAGAAAATTCGATACAGAGTTATCGACGCTGACTCGGAACCAAAACTGAAACACACACGCGATCACATCTACGATTTCAGACGGGGCATCTCAATCGAATCACTCAAGCAGATCAGTATCCTTGGACAAACAAGTCAGAAGCGTACCTTTCGAAACATGATTATCCATGAACGTCTAGGACCGGGTATTCAAGTTGGCCCCACGGGCCAGGTGAAAGCCTTTCCGGAGTGGGTTCTGGAAGCCGGATCGCCTCTAAAAGATCGATTGAACCAGGGCAAGACTAACACGGTCGTATGGAAAGACAAGGAACAGGTCGTAGCTGTCGAGACAAAGCTCCAGCGCGACAAGGATAATAACATACAAGAGCTTCCTAGGCTTGCGATCAAGGCTCAGATTGACGAGAAGCTGTACGATCTGTTGGTTACTTGCTGGTGTGCACAAGTATGGAAGGGTGCACAGAAGGATTTAAAAGAGCCGATGAGTTGGGATAAATGTGAGACACACATGACTAGTATTGATTATGAAAAATTATGCTAACCTCTCGTTCTAGTCAAGCGTATTGCATCGACTATGCCGAATAAAGCAGCAGGGATATATGGCGGTGCTGGTTCTGGATATAGCTTTTAGCTTTTTTGGTTCTTTTTTTGTCGGTTAATGTCTACTGTTGAGGATGAGCGAATGTGATAGCGAGGTTCTAATGAGAATGCCTTTATTGAATTGCTGTTAGGTGACTTTTCTGTCGCCCTTGCCTGAGTATTTGTTTCCATTATGGTTAGTCCCTCGAGATGGTTCGGTTTACTTGATAAAATTGCCTGTCTCATCACAATTAAACGAACAACTTTTTGACGCTATTGGCTTGACGAGGTCTCGTTCAGTCTATCTCGTGATCTAGTAAAAATATGATTTCGTTTAACCTCCCTGGTAGAAATGTTTCATCCAGCCGATAAACATCAAGATGACATTTCCAGAGAGTTCTCATGACATATTTGACAATGCAACACAAGCGGTACCTGAAACATGTCCAAGATGTGATGTCTGCTCGGACGAAATCTCAGCGCTGACTGACAGATCAGACAGAACCAAAACTAAAAATGCATGGATGTGTGCTTTGATAACTTCCATGATTATCGACCAGGATGGTGCTATATTCTGCATAACTACGGGCTGGCCGATGGTTATGCTGTGCTTATTATAGACGCTCCACCGAGCTAGAAAAAGCAAACGGTTGAAGCCTCGTCATCATCTGCCAGAATGGCTTCCGCCATTCGGTCAAAGCCACCCGTCAATTGAAGTGATTGGAACAAGAATTAAAAAGGGCTCGAACAACGGGAATCAGACCAAAAGCAACGTTGGTGGGAGACGTGGTCGATTCTCACCTGAAAGGTGACCCCCCTAGGCCCTAGCACCCTCGTGGCGTGAGCTAGTCACAGACATTTCCCTTGGCGGATGCCCGTTGTAATTAAACGACCAGGGGGTTGAGCAACCTGAATAAAATGATGGGCCATCCCTAGCTTGCTCCAACGGTTGCTTGCGTTGCTCGTGTTGCTTGTCAGTTAAGTTACTCTTCTAGAATCTGGATGAAGTTGGTTGTAGCTCGAGGGCAAAGAGTCACCAATGGCTCAGACAAGTCGTATCGCCTTTTTGGCGCTGTCGTTCCTCTTTTCAGGCCATTTCGCAGCAGCTGGTAAGCGGAGAAGATACCCCTGAACGAATCGTATTGGAGCTGGAGCTGACCCGCGATTCAACGCGTTAGAATGCGACATCACTGGCAATTACACAATCATCGATGGTCCCAAGGTACAAGACACAATTCAATCCTGCAAAGATGTCGACGGCTCTTTGTCGCTGCTTTTCAACAAGGATCCCTCTTCATGGCCATCCGACAAGGCCACTGTCGACCTCGGCGATATCAGCTCTCTCTCCGGGGACCTGGTTATCTATCCCCACCACGACTCAAAGAAGACAGTTGTCACGGCGTCAAAATTAAAGACTATTCAGGGCGAACTCACGATATGGAACATGCAAACCGGAAAGGACAGTACGATTGAGGAATTTGATCTGGTCTTTGACGCATTGGAGGAGGTTGGCAAGAACTATGTCATCACAGAGGCTTTTGCAAAGCTCTCAATTGAGCACAAGACGGATCTCACAGTGGGTTCTATGATGAGAGTTTACCAAACCGACGTGGAGGAGCTGCAGCTGAACGGAGTGTACACTGTCAATGGAGACTTTTCCATCGACTCCAACAGTGATATGAAAGAGTTGGATGTCCCCTCATTTACCTACGCAAACAAGGGTTTCAGTGTCAAGGGCAACAATGCTCTTCAGAAGGCCTCTTTTCCCAAGCTCAAGGGTATCAAGGGAAACATGGAGTTCAACCAGAATGGAGCTCTGCAAAATATTTACCTTGCTGCTCTCGAGAATGCTGCAACCATGGCCATCACGGCCAACGCAAAAGATGCCACGGTGCAGCTCCCCTGGCTCTCATCTATCGGAAACAGCACAACTACTGCGACGTCATCGTTCAGCGGAATCAAGAAGATCGAGTTTTCATCTCTGCGCACGGTCAATGGCTCCCTGACCTTTGAGTCTAACTCATTCGGAGATCTGACAATACCGTTGTTGAAGGATATTAATGGAACTATCACCGTGGAGGACAACCCGTCTCTTACGACCTTTGCTTTACCGAGAGTTACATATATCGCGGAACTGGACATCAGCAGCAACGACAAGCTTACAAACTTCACAGCCAACGCCCTCAAGTCTGCTGGCACCATCTCGCTCGATGGATCCTTCACCGACGTCGAGTTTTTCAACCTGAAGAAGGTAACTGGGGATTTCAAGGTTTATGGCGACAAGTCCATGGACTGCAGTTGGTTTGATGCGAATATCAAGAGCATTGTGGAAGGAAAATATTCGTGCGTTGGAAATCATGACAAGACGGAGAGGAAGTCGAGTACCGGGGGTATTGAGAATACTGAGGGCAACCCCAAGGATTACATGTCACCCGAACAAGATGGCGGCAGCAGTGGAAGCGGAAGCGGTGACGGTTCGAGCGGTACAAGCAGTGGTGGTTCTGGCAGCGGCAAGGGAGGTCTTTCAACTGTTGCAAAGGTCGGCATTGGAATCGGCGTCGCCATCTTTGTCGTCCTCGTTATCGCCGGCCTCGTCGTCTTCTTTCTCTGGCGCCGTCGTAAAAACACAAAGCCCGATGAGAAGCGCCCTGCCAGCAACGGCAGCGACACATTCAACAAGGGCATCTTTGACGGACAGCAAATGGGCACCCATACAAAGATCGAGGCCAACACGCCCAGCCCATCACCCAGTCTGGGTACTTTGAATTTCGGGCGCACGTCGCTTATCGAGGCGACTGGTGGTTTCACAGAAAAGAGTATTAATAAGTGGAAGACGATCCGGAGAGTTAGTGATTCTTCAGGGAGTTCATCTACTGTGAGGGAGGGATCGAATGTGGTTGAGAGGAAGAGGAGTGTTTCAATGCAATTCAGCGCGTAGTGATACCAAAGTCGTTAAGTTAAATATGTTAGACATTAGCAGAACTATAGAATAATGTATTTTAATACCCAAGTTAGACAGTCTATCAGAGTTCATTCTCTCCGATATCATGAAATTTCAAACAAAGTCAAACAAGAGTTGAACCACTTTAAGTAAAACATTTCATGTGGAGATCATCTCCAATTTCTAAATTCTAACTCAATCACAGAACTTCACATGTGCTTATGAGGCTAGACCCACTGATGATTACGACAGGTCTCAGAGCCCCTCATCAGCAGAATCACGTTGCAAGTAAGTGATCGGCGTGCGGTGAATTATCTTGATAAAACACCAAAATCTGTCGATTTCTTTCATATCTGAATTCTCAATCTTTCATTCGCAATCATTTCAATTGATCATTTCATTTCATCACTCCCACAATGTCCTATCCCCGTCCTGATTTCGAGCGCAACCCACTTCGATGGGAGTCCCTCAACGGACAATGGGATTTCCTCTTTGACGATGGCGATTCCGGTCTCGTTGACAATTGGCAGCGCACTGGTCTTCCAGAAAAGGCCAACGTGACTACTTCTGCCACTCGCAAAGATACTGGACAGAGCGACAACGTGTTGCAGAAAATCATGGGCGATACCCATTCCCTTATCCAGAACAATGTCTTTGCCTCGTCAACCCAGACAACCAACTCAAAAACCAAAATCAACGTCCCCTATGTCTTCCAATCACCTGCTTCTGGTATCAATGACCGTGGTGTTCACGAGGTTATGTGGTATGAGCGTGCTATCTCGGACTTGCGATCCGCAAGCGAGAAGGAGCAAGGTCATAGGCTGGTCCTGAGATTCGGTGCCGTTGACTACGAGGCTACTGTTTGGATCAATGGAGAGTATGTCGGTGGTCATCGGGGCGGACATGTTCCCTTCGAGATCGACATTACCGATGCCGTGGATGCGGCTCAGGCTGCTACTCACCGAGTCACTCTTCGTGTCTATGATTCAGCTTATGATCTTACACAGCCTCGAGGAAAGCAGTACTGGGCTGCTAAGCCCGAGACTATCTTCTATACTCCATCAGGTGGTATCTGGCAGTCTGTCTGGCTGGAAGTTGTGCCCAGAGCTCGCATCGCCGATAGCTCCTACGGCACTGTTATCAAGTCCAACGATATCCACTCTGGTCAACTCCGCAGCACCATTGCAGTCAAGGGACGACAAGTTGGAAACGATTACACTGTCGAGCTTGAAGCAAGCTTTGCTGGTGTTCCTGTGGCCAAATCCGAGAAAAAGGCTCTTCCTCGAGAGACCAACACCGTTGGCGTTGAGCTGAACATGCGTCTGTCGGAAGAGCAGAGGTCCAAGCTGCCCCAGTCTGTTACTGCCAGCGCACCTCTCGATAACGACTTTGCTTGGCGAGATGGTGTTGCACTATGGTCTCCCGAGCATCCGCAGCTCTACGATCTTGTCATTCGACTATACGACGACGCCGATAAGGTCATTGACGAAGTCAAGACCACCACTGGCATGCGAAGCATCAACTGGACAACTGGTGACGGTACCTGGCGTCTAAACGACAAGCCCTACTTCCAAGCTCTCTGCTTAGATCAGGGCTACTGGCCCGAAACATTCATGACTCCTCCAAGCTCAGAGAGCCTCAAGCTTGATATTGAACTCGCCAAGAAGATGGGTCTCAATGGCTGCAGAAAGCATCAGAAGGTTGAAGACCCCCTCTTCTACTACTGGGCTGACAAGCTCGGTTTCCTCGTCTGGGGCGAGATTGCCAATGCCTATGCTTTCAGTGCTGAGTATGTTGATCGTTTCAACGCTGAGTGGACCGAGGCTGTTAAGCTGGTCATCAACCGCCCCTCTGTCGTGACCTGGACACCCGTGAATGAAAGCTGGGCTTATACTTCTCTTGAAGACAATGCTGAGCAGCGAAACCACATCCGCCAGCTCTACTATCTCACAAAGTAGGTATCACACCTTGAAATTGAAATTCAAACTGATGATTTCAGGGGACTTGATGACACCCGTAGTATCAACGACAACTGTGGCTGGCAGCACGTCCTCACAGACCTAACCACATTTCACGATTACAGCGACGGCCCAGAGATCGAAAAGACCTGCTCTACTCTCGATGGCATTATCGGTCCCAAGGCCGGCCGAGGTGTTTTCCTGCCACCCATTCCCGGCGTCGACGAGGGCTCCAAGCATAAGCCCGGTGCTCCAGTCATGAACACTGAATTCGGCGGTGTCAACATTGCTCCCGCTAAGAAGGAGGATGGAGACAGTCTCGACTGGGGATACACCACTGCAACGAACGCTGACGATCTGGTCAAGAGAATTGAGCGTCTTGTCAATGGTGTTGTTTTGGGAGGTCATTGCTGTGCCTTTGTGTACACTCAGCTGTAAGTTTGACCACGCTTCTTGATATTGAAATTCGACTAATGGTTTGGATAGTGCCGATATTGAGCAGGAAGTCAATGGATTGTACACTTTCAACCGGGAGGCGAAGTTGGATGCATCCAAGGTCAAGGCTGTTATTGAGAAGGCTCTTGAGTCATACTACAACAAGGTGAAATGAATGATGGAGTATCAAAGATATGGAAGCTGGAATTGTGAAATATTGAAATCTCTGGGCTGGCTCAGGTAACTAAATGGAACGAACTACGGGCTGGTCTCGGAGTTGACTCGGTAGGTCTGAAAAATAGGTGGAACAAAAATGAATATAATCCTATGATGGGATCTCTCAGAGTTGATGGGCTTCCCTACTCATAATAAATCACCGTATAGTGAGCTTGGATATGATTTGCGGTGATTCGTGGTGTTTATCAATACGGAGTTGAGTGATCATGGGTTGATTTACCCTTCGTCATTGTCCATTTTCACAGCGGTTGCTTGAGATCTATTCATTCAAACTCACATATACTAAACAGAAAATGTTCCTTTTAAAGAAAAAGGTTATTGTAGGCCATTTGACTTTGTATCATTACTTTCTTGTCTGAGGTAGTCGATTAGTGAAAACTGATCAACAATCACATGCAGACCATATGAGCATCAAGTTGAGTGACATGACAAACAATAAATTGATCGTAATCAGGAATAAGTCATGATAAGTGAATTCATCATAAAATGGAGATTTTTGCAGTCTTATGCAGTGTTTATTAATGAGATGCAACCCTCGACAAAGAATCGAATGATATTTGCTTTTGTGATACAGTGCTAGTCCTCGCTAAGAATGCATGCAGCCAGCCTGAATTTGATTATCAATTGAAAAACACCAAAACAGGCCAAAGATTTGATAAAGAGGGATGGAATAGTTCAAGATGATAAATTGTAGAGATTAATAGAAAATCAAACAAGATATCAACCTCGGCATTGATATAAAACGGCATCATGAGTTCATGACTGCGGGGATCGGAGAAAGTGCTGTCATATCACGTGATCATACATGAGATGGGTCGACCCATCCCATGGAAGCCAGACCCAAACAGACCCGACCCAGACGGCTCGCTCCATGATGTGGCTGGGGGATCATCACCAGTTCAATCAAGGCGCCAGACCCGGCTTTCGGCCCGCGGTTGGAGCTTTACTATCTTATCGCATCGACTTCTAATGCTATCTATCTATTCATCTGTGCTCAATTGATTTGAATGCTATAGCCGTTCGCTCGCTCGCACACGCCGCCTCTCCCTGGCTTTGGCTCTGGCCCTGGCGCGATGCCTTCGACACGGCCAAACGCGCAGCAGTCGCCGCCTATCGTCGATGTTGACGGCGCCCTCGATAACATCGACACTATCCGCATCCCCGAACCCCACGGTACATATCTCCAAACACGCGGAGCCCGCGCTGCTCGTCGAATCTACAAAGCCATGGGTGTCTGGCCCTGGGACATTGTTCCCGAGGCGCCTCCCAAGATGTGGGCCATCAATCTGCTCGAGGATCTGGCCCTCGTCGCAGACCATGTCGCCAGAAATCCTGGCGATACACTACAAGATCTTCAATCCGAGCTTAGAAAGTCTCTTGCGCGCGATCGCAAACCCTCGTATGCTGGGAAATTGATGGCGCAGGATGTTCACGCTGCCAAGAAGCGATTCGTTCGGACCATGCCTCAATCGCCAGATGCTCAGGACGACACTGGTGATGATGTCGGCACCGTTGAGAGGCGATCCGGGCGACGACGGAGGACAGCCAACTACAGCGCCCCAGACTCGCCAATTGACCCATCGCGATCGCATCGGCACACCTCTTCGGAAGAGAGCGAGGAGCACATGGCCTCGTCCATCACCGTCGCCTCAGAGTTTCCCCCATCTCCTCCCGTACCTCGCAGCGTTAGACAATTAAAACGGCCAGCTACCACGATACCCACGCCGATAGAGAAGCGCATCCGTCACAGCTCACCCGAGGGATCGCGTCTATCGGCTGCACAGAGTCTCATGATGTTTAGCTCTCCAATGGCTACCTTTCAGATGGCCACATCTTTCGGTCCCAATGCAACTGTTTGTCTTGGCAATAGTCGCGATAGACAATTATACTGATACCTTGATAGGCAAATGCTACCCGTTCTCTCGAGCCAAATAACCTCCAAGAAGCTTTACAACCCGCAACCAACGTCTTTGTCGCGGCAATCGATGCCCATGTCCGAACGATACGTGCGTCGCTTGCCATTGCCCAACAAGAAATATTTCCACATAGGACAACACATCAAGAGGCTATGAGCAAGCTTCGCGCCGCCCAAGACCGTGTCCAAGAAATCCACGACGACATAGCCGAGTCGCAAGACAAGCTGCGGCGACTTATCGAAGAAACTGCCGCAGAGGATGCTCTGGCGCCGCAGCTTCATGCGCTCCAAGAAAACAACATGTCCCTCCCACCCGAAATAGCACAAGCAATAAGAAGCTACGACACGCGCAGGGCAGCCAAGAGTGAAGAGATAAAGACGCACGAATCGGCAATCAGTGCGAAACGAGACGAGTTAAAAAGAGCGACCGACGATCTCGACGCAGCGGAGAAGAACTCGGGCGGTTTAGAGTCCGACATTAGAGAGCTTCAGGCGGCGGTTACGCGTGGAACAGAAGCAGCCCGGTTCGCCAACATGTTCAGCGTGATGGTGCAGCTGGGTCCGGAGGGATTGGCGAACATTGAACAGATATACCCAGAGATTGGCTCACTGCTTGAGTCACTCCTTGCGTCGAGGAATAACCCGTCGCAGCAGAACCAGAACCAGAACCAGAATCATCATGTGCATAATACGGTGGAGGGAGAGACTAATGGATTGTAGGAATTGGGAAATAGTATAGCGATTTGAGTGTTTCTTACCATGGCGAGAATAGACTTCCGCATATAATTTGACAATAGGATGGTCAGAGAAGAATTACATGTTGTGTCTGTCTGTAAGATGGATTATTTATGCGACTGATTCGTGTGTTACTGTCAACCAAGTCTACGCTCTCCGTATGAGATGCTGTTCTCCCAGCCCTTTCATCCAATAAGCTAGGTTCCGTGGTCTAGTTGGTTATGGCATCTCGTTAACACCGAGAAGGTCCCCGGTTCGATCCCGGGCGGAACCACGTTTTTTTGACATCTGAAGTGATGTGTCTGTATGTTTTTTTTATTGCTGAGCTACCTGCTCTGTATAGCCTCACTCGGCGGTGGTGGTCGGCGTTTCGTCTGAGAATAGTCCCATCCACTTGAGGCCAGCCATGATCCTGCCAGGTTTGTCGGGGGGGCTGAAGGAATAAAGTTCATTCACATTGGCCACAGGATCAACCTCGAAGCTGCGTCAAACTTAACGACCTGTCCCTCTAAAAGAAAAGCGGCAGAATTCGGCTGTGAAATAAGGCACCACGGGGCGACCGAGAACTAGGGATTGAAGGCCAGACAAAACCACTGGCAACAACATGTCGACTTGGCTTCAGAGGATTGTCGGATGCTTCTAGAGTAGGAAGACCACTACAATACGAGTAAAACTCGAGAATCTAAACCGGTGAGAATTGAAGAGAAACATAGCTTTCTACCATTATCGCGATTCGACGCCGCTCGCGTCGAATCGCGTAGAGGCGGTCGATACCAAGATCGTTCAACACGGTGATTCCAGCCTTCTTGGCCTCGTCTTGGAGCTCAGGAATGGCGGGAGACAGGTAGCTTATTGTGACGACGTTGGTCTTACCCTTGATAGCAGCTCGAACGATGGTAGCATGGTAGACGATGGGGAGGAGGGAGATGACGAGGTCGTGGTCTGCGATGTAACGGTCGAGTTCCGGCGAAGCGAAGTCAACTCCAATAGCTCTGGTGCAAGGCCGTCCTGCTGCAACCTCTCCTGCCGAGGAGAGAGTACGACAGGCTGGTGGACAACAAGTTAGTAAGACGAAGTCCTCGGGCATACAAGCAACGGGGGGAAACGCTGACCAATTGTGAGAGTGTTGTTTTTGTCACGGAGCAGGTAATCAACACATGGCTTGATAACCTTGCCACTTCCAAGAATGAGGATCTTGCGAGTCATGATGAATGTGTATCAGTGTTGTGTTGAGTAGCCGCTTTGAGGATGTTGACTGAGGGGGATAAACACGATGGACTTTGGAGAGGAGAGTGACGGAGGTGTGCCGCAGAAATTTATCCATGAATTAAAGAGGGTTCGGGTGCAAATATAAAAAGATGTATTCTTATCAATGTTTAGTGCTTGAAATATCTTTTGGATGCTGAAGTTAATACACAGCTATAGTTGTGATGGTTTGCTGTGTTTCTATTAACTCAAGCGTATGCTTTCTATAAGATGCTATTTTAGTAACCTAGGTACTAATATAACAGCTAGGTTCAAAAGTAAAACCTCTTGAGTCGTCAACAGGCAGATCTTGTCATCAGAGTAATTCCTGCTTGAACAAATAGTCCCAAACAGTTGTCGCGTGTACCTTGGCAACGAGGTGGAACTCCTCAATTGATGCCGACTCGTCTACCGATGCCACTGTAATATCGTTAGTTGCTATATTGTGACGTAGATGTGTAATTTGTAGTTGAGAATCATGGCTGAAAGCCTAGTCTTCCCACATCCTGCATTAGTTATTCAAGATACATTCAACAAGTAGAACTTACTTGTTGCTGGACTGCAGCCAAAGATGTACGATGGGATGCCAGCATAACGATAATGCTTGCAGTCAGAGCCACTCATCGACGGAATAGGAACAGGAATAGGAGCATACGGGCGAAGACACTTGACGTTAAACTTGAGATGATCAACAATCGGGTGGGCGATATCCGAGTAGCTGGAGGAATTGCTCGCTGCCTCTTGCTTCTTGATCTCAATGCTCGCTGGTTCATATCGTGGGATGATGGTGTCGATTAGATCCAGGACCGGCTCCTCTACCAACCCAACAGGCATGCGAATATCCAGTTCGAAAGTACACGTCTCTGGGATCATGTTGACCTTGAGTCCACCATTGATAGTGCCAACGTTGACGGTAGGCCGAGCAATAATGGAAGTGGTTCCAGGGCCCATGGCTTGATCGACGGCTTGCTTGACCTCTGGCTTTTCAAGATGTGTTTCCATAGCACTTGGGAGATAAACTGGCATTGATTCCACGGCCTCGATCACCTCGATGATGAATGCATTGGCTGTTTGAATAGCGTCCTTGCTGAGATGGGGATACGGCCCAAGAGCACCCTTGGTCTTGACAGTGCCCGTCAATCGAAGAGTTCCCTTCTCTGCAAACCGAATTGTCCCTAGACCGCCAGGATCAGCACACAGCATGATATCACCTCCCCGGCGAGCCCTGTCCTGCCCGAGGAGATACTTTATGCCCCATTTCCCACGCGTCTCGTGATCAGCCACGGCGCACAACGCAACGCTCCCCGAGAGAAGATGCCGATGCACGTATAAATGTGAGTAAGCGACGGCCAGCGAAGCAGTTCCGGATTTCACGCCTACAGCTCCCCGTCCATGAACTCTGCCATTGACAATGTCGCCTGACCACGGATCTCTCAACCATCCGCTTGCGTCGCCAACAGGAAGCACATCGACGTGGCCGTTCAGAACAACTCGTGGTCCGGGGCCTTTTCCTCCTTGGAACTCGCTGACGAGATTGACCTGGCCATTTCCCTGAGCGTCGATGAGTTGGTAGGGAATGTTCCTGCAGGACAGATACCTTTGGATGACTGCTGTTGCATTGGTTGTGTCTCCGGGTGGATTTGGGGAGGGAGCCTGGACAAAGGTTTGGAAGAATTCAGTTTGGAAGGCTTCATCCATTGTAAGACCCTCGATGAAAAGTGACTTTTGTTCCATGATGGATTATGAGATCAAAATGGACTAATTGATACAAAGTGAAGGATTGAAGACGGCGGATTTGTCTGTTGGAGATGGAACCAAGTCGGCTTTTATAGCCAGCTTGATCGTTAGTGATTGGTAGGAGTACCATAGACAAGTATGAATCACCGGCTGGAGTGTTGAGTTACATTTTATGTGACAACTTTAATACGTGGTTTGCCCAGTTACAGATTGTCAATCCTGGGTTTGCTTTGCGGTTGGTTTGGCAGAAACATATAAAAGCCCCAAGGTTTGTGTTCCTTTGGCGACCCCGTCACTCCTGAGAAGCATGTCGGTGAGTCATGCAAATAGATTCAGATGTAGAAACTCTAAGAATGTATTGCTATATACGTATGTTAATAACTATGATACAGAAAGTGTCTTAGTGATATCTGCTGAACTTAATTAGAATCCTTTTCTGGGATATCACTCGCCCCCTCAGGCACACCATTGTCCTGTCCCTTAAGGACCTCCACGCCCGGTTCAAATGCACCGCCATCATGTATGGGCGGGCCAGTAAAGTTCTTTCGAGCATAGGCAGCATACCAAACGATGGCAATAGCGGCAAAGCCAGCAAACACGACAGAGGCGTAGTTCATGGTGCCGGGGTCAACGGGGAGGGAAACAGGCATACAGAAGATGACAATGGAGAAGACGATCCAAACAACACAAATGCCGTTGATGAGGGCGCCAAACTTGCCAAGAGGGTAGGGGGAATGCTTGACGATCTTGCGACCGCGGACGAGGTTGACGGCGACCGGAACACCGTAAGAGGAAGAGAGGCAGATTGTGGCGACACCGGTGAAGGAGTTGAAGGCAGCAGAAGAGCCAAAGTAGATACATCCCAGAATGCAATCAACGACAGTAGAGAGGATAAGAGCATTGATGGGCATGTCAAAACGGTTGCTGACCTTGCTCCAAAGCTTGTATCCAGGAATAGCACCATCTCGAGCGAAAGCATAGGTACAACGAGAAGCAGCGGTGAGGGCACCAATGCCTGCAAACATGAGAATGCCGAGGATGAGGAAGAGGAGACCAAAGCCACCAGCAGCAGAACCGGTCACAACCTTGAACAGTGTGCCGATGGGTTGGGAGTTGGCGACGGAGAGGAGCATCTTGACATCGGGGAGGACGAAGAGAATGGGAATGAGGTAAATAATTCCCGTGACTCCGGCGGCGGCGACGGAGAGGACAATAGCCTTGGGGACTTCACGTTCGGGGTTCTGGACTTCTTCACACATGGCAGCGACCATGCCGTAGCCGGTGAGGACATAAGCACCTGTTGTTTCACTGTTAGTTTCCGTTGAAGAGGCTTGGCAATATATGTGTGCATACCTTGCAGTAGTCCCACAAAGAATGACCATGCTCCAGGCCAACCACTGGCCGAGGCATCGTAATGCGTGAATACAAACTCAGCAGACCGACGCGAAGGGGCCAGAGCGAGCAGGGTGACAATAATGATGAGGACACTGGCGCCAGTCCAGTAAATGCAGACCTTGTTAATAAGATCAAGATATCGCGAACCAAAGGCATTGACCAAGGCACAAACAAGCATCACGGCCCAAAAGCACAAGACGGTCTGCCACTCATTCGCGACAAAGTCCTCATTGAAGATGGTAATGGCGCTAAGAATAAGCTGGGCGCCCGAAAAGTTGATGGACAAGGTGACAGTCCAGTTTCCCACGAGGGTGAGCCAGCCATCGACGAAGCTGACAACGGGAGCGTAGCGTGGTGTGCTGAGCATGGCGCTCCAGTAGTAGACGCCACCGGCGGTCGGGAAGACGGCGCAGATCTCGGCGAGAGAGGCGGCGATACACATGGAGATGAGGGACACGAGGACCCAGCCCCAGAGGACGGTGACGGCCTGTCCGTTGGTGAGTGTGATGTACATTGTCGTCGAGAGGCCAAAGGGGACGGCCATGATGGCGAACGACAGGCCCAGCACGCTCAGCATGCTGAGGTTTCGAGGGAGCTCAGCTTTGTAGCCAAGACGGGCGAGGGCCTGATCGGCATCGCCGCTTGTTCGGGGCGCCTCCATTCTGTTCTGTTCTGTATCTGGGGATAACAATTAAGGATGAATAGATGGGTTGGGGTGTACAGAAGTGGTAGGTCGTGTTGTTGTCGTGTCAGGGGGGAGACAGGGCATTAATATCCTTAAAAAAATACAAACGAGAAATGAGAATAAAAGGAAACGGGCCGGATTGACCTGACCCTCCACGATCTATCTGCTAACCCAGCTAGATAGCTACCTACTTATCTATCAATGTCCTGAAGCAGTTAGCTTGGTCTGCCTGGAGAACACCCTCAATTAGTGTCTTGGACAGTTCCGTCTTTGTACTGTTGATCGGCTGTTTAACGCGGTCGTATTCCGCTGTCCAGCACGTGAGGGGAGCGCGGTCGCGGCTAAGTCTACCCCTAAAAAAAAAAGAGACCACTATCAACCATAAGCACAGCGAGGTCCAACAGCAGCAACAACAACAACAATCTTCATGTCTATCTGATAGCAACATCTCGAGATCCCCACCTCCGCATGATAAGCATCGACTCATTTCCCATTTCCCCAGATTCTACTGATACGGATCCCAGATTCTCCTACGTAAAGGTAAGCCCAATCAAGGAATATTTGATAGCGACCCCACCAAGAGATAACCGCGCACCGAGCTCAATCAGCCCTGGCCATCGCGGCAAGATACATGACTGGGCGACACACCTGGAGCTCCCATGCTTCTCCGCATTCTACGTTTCGTCGGTATTTAACAAGCTTGTCCTTGTACGGGGTAGCCGTAGATTTATATCCATATCCTTGTTGACTCGCGTGTCTCGGGAAGCGTGCGTGGCTTGGTGTTTAGCGATTTGACTTTGAGGGGTAACACCATCATCGCCTACGAACTAACTATGTAGTGACTGCGGAGGGCACATCAATGCCAATGATTGGGTATCATGACAGCACCGCGGCTATTCGTTTAGTAATGTAACTTGGAGCATATCACTACCTGACCGCGAACCGCGCTCTATCAACACCACCTGATAGCGAGATACAGCCCAAGAATTCATCTGCCGGTATCAAACTTGTAATTAGAAGGCGACTTTTAATTTACACCTTCATTCTTCGTATCAACACGTAATGCAGTCTTACAATCTGTTTCATCAGAGTTTCCATCCTCTCGCGGTCCGTCTTTAGCTCAGCATAGGCGCTCATCTCAACTAAGAAACATAGGAGAAGAAAGAAGCTCGAGGCTATACAAGATAACAAAAACCAAGGCAGTAACAGGAGCTTACAGCACGCCCGGAAGACTAATACCATTTCCTTCAAACCGCCAACAGTCCAGGGCTCGTAGGCTGAGAAGGAGGCTTGCGGTCATGAACCGGACAACTCCCCATTCTAAAACACGGACACTCTGGATCGCAAACACGCGGATTCTCAGGATCCCTCTCTAGCTCTGGAGCCAGTGGCTCCGTCTCGGGAACCTCCTTCTCCCTCGGAGGTCCCCGCGGTCCAGGACCATCTCTCTCCCAAGAGTCAAGTTTTGCAAGCCGCTCTCTCCTCTTCTCTTCCCTTTGTGGCTCCTCCAATCTCTCTGCTTCGGCCCTGTCAGCTTCTCGCTGTCTTTGTTCTTTGAGTTCGCGCATTGTTTTCCTGTTTTCCCTCCAGTTGTCCCAGATGAGGATGGGGAAACAAAAGATGGTGGCATAGCCAGCTGGGGACAAGAATGCGCCGAATCCCTTGCCTTTGGTGGGGATCTTCTCCGCCGTCTTATCCTTTCTAGTCATATCAGATATAGCAAAAGGCATGTTTGCGGTTGCAGCAGCGTCTATTGACTTTGTCAGCAGTTTAACCCATACTATCTGGTCGGCCGACTTGCCAATGGATGCCCGTGAGTAAGAACGCGGCGTTTTGAGGAAGAGTGACAGAAACTCAAAACAAAGATAAACTTAAGGTTATTTATCTCGGATGAGGCTCTGCGGTTGATCCAGCTGCACCGTGATGCAGTCTCACCGTGATGTCATCGTAACAGGCGCGATGATTGGATATGTGAGGTGAGGTTGTATTGCCCAGGTTTAAGAAGCAAAAACGGCCCCCAAATTTCAAGCCATCTTATTTACCGACATTCCAATTGCCACCCTTATAATTCTACGATTCGTTGGTATTTGAATTATTTGGACGCAGTGCATTATCCTTTCGTAGCATGACACGTTGCTTTGGATAGTTCCTTTTTATTCCTTGCTTTGAAGCCTATGACATTGCAGGAGAAACAACCAAGTCAGAATAGTTTGAATCGGGTATGCAACGCGAGTTATACTCGAGAGAAGAGGGATCGAGGTAAAACATGTCAAAAACTCTGTTCCTCTTGAATATTAAGCATAGGGTTCAATAACCTATTAGAAGGCTTACCTAACTTGCTAATAAACTTGTATAATATCAGCAATTGACCTTATTAATTAACCTAATGTTAACATAACGTAGCCACAATAAAGTATACTAATAAACAGCAAAGCCTTATCACTCCCTAAGTTCAAAGATTTTTATTTTTCCCTTTCTTCATTTCTCTTGATTTCATATTATCTCTGTCTCACCGATTATTCATCCGCAATGGTCTCTCTCATTAAGACAAGATTTCTAATCCTATCTGATACCCACGGGTTACGATTTGAAGTGGATAAACAACCTCTCGAACCAGCTGACGTGGCTATTCATTGTGGTGATCTGACAAATGACTCCAAGCTACATGACTTCAGAGAAACGATTCAACTACTGAAAGAAATCAACGCGCCTATCAAGATCGTTATTGCTGGAAACCACGACTTTTCTCTCGATGACTTAGCTTTCAAAGAAAAGATTACCGAAGCAAGCAGACTGGCACAAGAAGACCTCGAGAAAAGCATCAAGAATGAGTATGGCGACTATGGTGATGCCAGAAGACTGCTACTTAAGGCAAGAGATCACGGCATTATTTTCTTAGAAGAAGGATCCCATCAGATCCCCCTTCACAATGGCGCCTTGCTGAAGCTTTATGCTAGCCCCTATACTCCTGCGACTAGTGGCAGCAGTGACTGGGGCTTCCAGTACAATGGAGCCCACGATTTCACCATAGCAAGGGGGACCGATATTGTGATAACCCATGGCCCGCCATATGGTATTATGGACATGACGATGGAAAGGCGGCGCGTTGGTTGCCCTCAGCTTTTTGCTGCCGTTGCTACAGTTCAACCCCGACTTCATTGCTTTGGACATGTCCATAATAGTTGGGGCGCAAAGTTGGTATCTTGGAGACCTCAGATCTCTGATCAACCTTCGCACTTTACCGACATCAACAATGAAGAGTCATTGGTCATTGAGAGTTTGGCACGCCTGAAAGGAACCAAGCTTGAGTCTTCAGAAGACAAAAGAACTCGACAAGATACCATGGAGCAGTACCGGTCTCGCAGATGCTGTTCAACTAGTCATTGCAAAGATGACGAGAAGCCACTCGGTTCTGGGGAGACCCTGTTTGTCAATGCTTCACTCCTGGCAGATGACGGTCTTGACCAGTTTCCATGGTTAATTGACATTGAACTGGAACGTTATAAAGGCCAGAAGGATGCTGGAGACGTCAACTCGGGTCACACGTTTGGGGATCTATTTCCTTGAACTTGGAGATCGAATCCCGAATCCACAAACCCCACCCAAGTACCCCGCGCTTGAATTGATTTATCTGCAAGGGGTAATACTACCTATATCCATCCAACCGAAATCGGAGGCCATGACATCGCATCATCACTTGGATACCCAATGCCAATGTCTAGACAGGTGAGAGTATACACTTGGAAATCGTACAGCTCGATCCGATCTCGGCTTAGTACACTCGCGCTATTAGGTACCATCAGGCCCCGCTTCAACCCTGCTGCTCTGAGCGGCCTGAGGCGAGAGAGCGATTTCGGCTGCAGCAGGAAAAAAGAATCGCCGAGGTTTCTCTGGCCATATCCAAATTTTACCTCAACGAGTAAGAGTCATTCACTTTGGTTCCATATTTGACCTCAACTCACCACGATATCACTCCGTCAATTGGCTTGAGAAGCATCCGTCATCATGCTCTCTCGTACCTCCGTGGCCGTGCGCGCCAACCCTTCCCGAGTGGTTCGACGATGCGCCTCAATCCTCCCTTCTGTGGGCCCGACCCGATGCATCGCCCGCCAACAGAGCAGCTTCGCCATTGCTGCCGGTATGAGCCAGCAACGACGAGGTTATGCCATCACTTCGAACCCCAACCCTCCCCTTGGCACGAAGAATGCGACAAATGAAACCCCCTCTCGAATTGGTCTGATCGGAGGCCGAGGGTACACTGGTTCAGCTCTCGTCGAACTACTCAACGAGCACCCATTCATGGACCTTCAGCATGTGTCCTCACGAGAGCTTGCTGGTCAGCAACTCAAGGGATACACCAAACGCGATGTTATCTATGAAACCTTATCACCCGAGAATATTGCCGAATTGGACAGCGCCGGCAAGGTGGACTGCTGGATTTTTGCTCTTCCCAACGGTCATGTTTCAAAGCCTTATATCGATGCTCTGGATCAAATCAAATCAAACAGTGTTATTGTCGATCTCTCGGCTGACTATCGATTCGATGACACCTGTAAGTCTCTGGAAATATGGCGAGATTGACTGCGTTACTGACCTAATAACAGGGACATATGGTCTCCCAGAACTCGTCAAACGTTCCACGATCGCACAGGCCAAGCGCATCTCTAACCCCGGATGCTACGCGACCGGTGCCCAGATCGGCCTCAGCGGTGCTCGAGACTTGATCGCGGGTATGCCCGTCATCTTCGGCTGCTCGGGCTACTCTGGAGCAGGATCCAAGCCAAATGCCAGGAACAATGTGGAAGTGCTCAAAAATGCCATCATCCCTTACTCATTAACAGGGCATATCCACGAGCGTGAGATATCTCGTCAACTGAACCATGAGGTTGCCTTTGTGCCCCACGTGGCGGGGTAAGTCCAGGCTCTTAGCGGAGTAGACAAACATGGATGATAACTAACGGATTGAAAAGATGGTTCAGGGGTATCACACTGACTATCAACATCCCTCTTAGCAAGGAGGTGACTTCACGAGATATTCGCCAGATGTACCAAGACCGTTACGCAGGAGAGAAGCTCATCAAGGTGGTGGGAGAAGCGCCGTTAGTGAGCTCGATTATGGGACGCCATGGAGTCGAGATTGGAGGCTTCGCCGTCGACAGCTCTGGAAAGCGCGCGGTAGTGTAAGTCAACGATAACACCCGAAGAGTCTGATTATACTAACCTCTCTCCAGAATTGTCACCATTGATAATCTCGCCAAGGGTGCTGCAACCCAGTGTTTGCGTAAGTAGTCTCCTTGTTTCAGATCACTGCGTTGCTAACAGATTTCGACAGAAAACATGAACCTCGCTCTTGGTTATGGAGAGTACGAGGGAATTCCCGTTATGTGAGGGCGTTAGGTAGAGCTACTCAGGTTGTGAGAGCGCGAAATGTTAGCCACTACACCATACCGGAGTTAGGTAGAGCTAGACCAGACGACAGCAGTGATTTCAGATGATGGTTCCGAATTGATGGTATTAAAGGACTTTTGCCAGATAGACCTTATACATTACTGGTTTCCTACTTTTAGTGTTATCCAACGCGATACTTCTGATATCTGGGCTCGAAATATGCCCAGAGGCTTTACTCGAGTCAAACAAAAACAAATCTATCAGTACTTCCTTGCCCTTGTCTTTCTCCACCTATCGAGCCTTTCGTCTCCCCCCTGTCCCACGAGAAGTGGCTTTTCTCTTCTTTGAAATACCCTTAGTAGATTTCTTCTTATTCTGTTTTTGCTTCTGGGTGGCTTTCCAGTTGAAGAGAGACGGGTCATATGGAGGATAGTCCTTCATATCATAGACACCCCCATCATCATAATTGATCATGGGAAGGAAAGGTCCTTGCATCTCTGCACGAGGCCGAAGACGCTTGTATACATCGTCACTTCTCCATGCTACCAGATTATGCGTCTTAAGTGGCGGTTTATTATTACGCGCAGCGTCATTCGCACGGTCGAGGATACGCTGAAAGCACTTCAGGTCCCACGCCGCCATGCTTGCAAAGGCCCAGCACGGTCGAATCCCATTGTTTGGGTCGAGGATATGCGGAACTGTCCAGGCATGGCTCAGGTCTCCTATCTGACCCTCAAAATACTGCTGCTCCTTGACATCCCGCACAACAATGCCACATTTATGCAGCTGACGAAGATTGCGAAGCATGCGTGGCAAGTGACTGATTTGTCTCTGTTCCGTCTCGCGGGTCATTTTCCCCCATGTGTTGTGCGTTCTGTGGTCGGGAACCCAGTCTTTGACGATAGCCATGATGGGGACAGTGAGGTCTTTGTGTTCCATGAGTGACTGAGCAGTCCAGTTGACCTGAGGATGAGTTTTCAGGATTGCGGCTCTGAACTGCTTCTGGATTTGGTCGTTCAGGTAGATGCGTAGGTATCCATGTGCTTTTACGGCGAGATGCTCACGACCCAGCTCCTTGAGTCTACCGTAGGCGCGACACTCATTGTTGAAAGACGTCGCATGGAGACGTAAGCTGTCCATTACATCCTGGGGCATTTCAGGATTTGCACCCATGGGGTCATCAATGGGAAACATGTTGGAATTTGGTTCCTGGACAAACTCGTCAAGAAACTAGTGAGGTGATTAGCATCAAATATGATGTCTGGGCTGGGCTACCTACGAATTTGATAACGTAAACCTTTCCATCGATCTCGGCCTTGAGTACACGAGAGTGACAACCAGCACCGAGATACTCTAAGAACTTGAATTCATGGGTTGTAAGATCATCGGTGAAACATTCGAGTTTTGGGCCTTCGCAGTCTGGAAGTGGCTTGAGTGTAGGCATAGTCGGAGATCGAAGTAAAAATGAAGAGTCGGGAAGAATAAAGGATAAGTTTCAAAGATGTTAATGATGGACATTAGACAGGCTTCTAGTTGATACAATTATCAAATGGATTGATGTCAGGTATCTAGTGAAAACTTGATCGAGTTCCATGGGTATGTAGTTGGGTTCTTATGATAAACAGGGAAGTGGCTCATCAATAAGTTACTGTTTCCCAGCTGCCTATTCCTTTGTTTGGAGTCAGTCATGAAGGAAGGATCCAGAAATAGCATCACAAGAATCAGGGACAAGTTATTAACATCTAGTTACGGTGAATCCGACGGTCACTTTCTTTGTTGTACCTTAGGTTGTAACATGAGGTCTCCTTTAAGAGAATAGTCCATGATTGCCATTGACAAACCTTTGAGTACGGGTCACCTGTTAACAAAGCCGTTGATGAAAAGGAGGCTTCTTTGTTAGATGGACAACCAAGCTGTTCCAAACAGTCACACCCAAACATTAAAATGTAATATTGCCTTAAAAGCAATGTGGGGTTAACACAGCAAGAATAACACAATAGAGAATAACACAATAGAGAATAACACAATAGTAAAAAACACAACAATAGGCGCAGTGCACTGCGCTAAAAAAACACAATAACCTTCACATCAAAGTATCAGCTGCCTTAACCTTATAACCAAATTAATTATTAGATAGGTTACCTCAAGCATAAAAGAGATATTTCCCGCAGGGCTTGGCAGCCCGATTTTCTCCTCTACCATCAACTCCCAAACATATCCAAACAAACCTAACATTTAAACTCACCTTACCTACCTAAGGTTACGTTAAACCAGTACCAGCTTAGAGAGCAAGGCAACTGTTAGAGAAGGAAGTCTTGACGTGATGGCATTCGAGTTTATGTATGTACCTACACTGGAATAAACGCTATGTGCAAGGTTTACGTAAAATACATGCCGTGATTTATACCTCTCTACTTGCGTTTAAGTAAAGAGCACGCCAGGAAGATAGTAATCAAGGCGATCTGATATTGCACAAGGGAAGAGCACATCTCATTCCCAAGAATATAGTTGCCAGTGAGGCCATCGTTGACATCCATCCAATAGGAGTCTAAGGTTGCGTGGTCTAGTTGGTTATGGCATCTCGCTCACACCGAGAAGGTCCCCGGTTCGATCCCGGGCGGAACCATTTTTGCCCACCATGAGATGGTAATCCCAAGCTTTAAATGGGTATGTGCTTTCTTTTTTGCATTTTCTTCACTGGCTTAAAGCAAGACGTTTATTTACGGCTCTGGTTGACATAGGAAGATCTTTATAGAACGCGACAGTGACACTCTCAAGTGTCGGCCAGGAAGGCCTCTCTATCATGGAGAATAAGCCAATGCTGGCAATGCTAACTACAAGCCTAATTTATGAATGTTCTCTATTTATACCAGTCGCAAAATTACTTGCGAGATTGACTCGACAATTGACTCAAGAGAAATGTGCTTGGAGGACGATAGAAGTGATGCGACGAATGTTCATCGAGGAGTTGGATAAGGGCGGCAGAACCAGCTGAGGTTTGGGCTGGCTGTCCCTGAATCTAGCTCTCATTGTAAAAATAGATTCCATATTATTAGGCTAGTAAAAGAACTCTTAATTGACGAAAAAGGCGTCGAACTTCACGATCTTGTCTTGTGTGAGAGTGGCAGCATGATGGTACTTGCGGCTGCGGTCACGTCACGTTTGTAAGGATGGATGCCAAATGGCCAAGAGTAATTTTGCCTCAGAGTCTTGAGTCAAGTCAATTGAGAACATTGGCTTGCGCTCTCCATGTCACTGGGGCTTGGGAAGATGAGAGAGCGCTCGCTGGCGACGATGCTGGCCTGGTAAGCTTCCGAGTGAATGTCGGCTTTCTTCCTTGTATCGGATGTGCCCAATGCCTTTTGAACATCCAGCTCACAAACATATAACAAGGCACCTATGGAACACTTGACGAAACGGATCGTAAATTGAGGGGACTTCAAGACATGTTCATCATATGCTCAATTAATTACTTGGTCACCCTCAAACTACCCTCCATCCCTCAATAAGTCGTAAGACTAGGAGTACTCGGGTCCTGAGGAAACGAGAACTTGGTCTCGACGAAGACCTTCTGCATTCCATCCTCCCTCTTCTCAAACTTGTAGTAAACCTTATCCAAGTCCTCAAGCCTCACGCGATGCGAAAGCATCTGGCCCGGATCAATCTCACCCTTCTGAATCATCTCCAGAAGCTCGTGCCAGTATTTGTGAACAGGCGCTTGGCCGTTACCAATAAGGCGAATGCCACGCTCCATCAGAGATCCAATGTTAAAGTGGTTGGTCTGAGAATGTTAGCTTTGACCGAAGACATGAAAGGGAACTTGCATAGCCGACGTAAACACCCGTCACACCACAGCGTCCAAAGTTGCGAACACCCTCAATCATCTCGTTTATAATCTCACTCGTATCCGTCTCAATCCCCACAGCCATCTCAAGCCAGTGCATCCAGCCCTTGGCATACTCACCCGCCGCACACTCGATAGCACAATCAGGACCACGGTTCTCAGTGAGGTCCTTGAGACGACTCACGACAGTAGGTTTGTTAGTGACGCCGTGCGACAGGTGCTTGTAGTCGACAAGCTCGAGCTTATCCTTGTGCTGCGCGGGCCAGCGGTCGCGGATGAAGGAGAGTCGTGGCTCCGTGTCGACAAAGATGATCTGGCTGGCGCCCTCTTTGACAGCAAAGATACCGGCCATTTGACCGATGGGACCAGCGCCGAATATGGCGACTGAGTCGTCGGGGTAGACGGCTGTGTCTTTGACGGCGTTGTAAGATGTAGCCAACACATCCGACAAGTAAAGAGCTAGACAATTAGCACAACTCACGAGATAGGGCAGTAAACTCACCCTTCTCATCAGGAACATCGTCCGGAATCTCCAAAAGATTTACATCTCCCAGCGGCACACGAACATACTCAGCCTGCCCACCCGCAAAACCGCCCGTAAAATGCGAGTATCCAAACATACCCGCCGTACGACCCCCATACATGGCCTTCTCAGTAGTATTCGCGTTTGACTTCTCACACTGCGACGATAGCTTCTGTTTACAAAAGAAGCAATCCCCACACGCAATCTGAAACGATGCGACATACCGCTTTCCAACCTGGATGCCCTTTACCCCATCGCCGACTTGGTCAACGACGCCACAGAACTCATGGCCTAGAATGTCACCCTCGCTGAGCTGCACGACTGTGCCGTGGAGAAGATGGAGATCCGAGCCGCAGACTGTACTGCCTGTGACTTTGAGGATAACATCGCGGTCTTCAATGATCTTGGGCTTCGGAGCGTCGACTGCGAGTGTTAGTATATGGCGTGTAAGTCGATGGAAGACATACCCATCTGGACTTTGTTCTTGCTAATCCAGGCGAGAGCCTTCATGGTCTCGTCAGATTCTCCAGCACCTTTCTCACGGTATGAGGTGATATCTTGTGCCGTGACAGCATTGTCGCTGTGTCCGATAGCCTTTTCGGCCTGGTAAGCTGCTTGAGTAGCCATTTTAAAAGTATTTACAAGTTATTTGCTGATAGCTGGAGAAACCTTGATGGCACGGCACAACTTGCTATTTAATGACCTAGATTCATCCATCATGACTTCATTTAACAAACCTCCACCCGTCATAGGCAGTATGTTAGCATCGTCACAATGACAGGCTGTCGTGGTGGAGTTGATGCCATCATGACGATCCCTGTCGCAACGTCATTGACTTTGGACAATCCGGGGATTATGTTCCAGATGAGATCTCACTGGACACTCGGAATCAACTTGTGAATTAAATTTTATTACCGATGAAACAATTTCCTATTTTGTAGCTGTCATCTCGATCTGGCGCCATAGCCTCATCATAGTTTCGGCTGGTCGCATGCTTCCCGTCGCCCCGAGTCTACACTAAACCACACTCATACCCTCTTGAAGCTCCGTCTTGGTGGGCATCTTGTTAACCCGCATCAGCTCTGCACTCTGAGCCATCGCAGGGTCTCTTCCCATGCTCGCCATGGCAACCACCGTCTCGCCCTTGCAGTAGTAGGCCACAAACTGATTCTCAGCCGGGTTACCCTCAAGGACCATATCGTCCCAGCCAGAAGCCATTGTGTTGCCGCAGTATCGCAGTTGAGCTCCCAAGGCTGACCAGAAGATGGGAATAAAGTGCTCTGGCTTTCCACTGGGGTTGATGATGTGGTTCGCGGCGATGCGGCCCGACTGTTGCGCAACGTTCCAGTGCTCGATCCGTACGTGCTTGCCTTCACCTCCAGGTCCATTGTAGGGGAACTTGGCAATGTCGCCAATAGCATAAACATCCTTAAGACCCTCAATCGAGTAGGATCCGTTTGTCTTGATAGATCCATCGTCCTCCAGTTTGATACCGCTGTTGTTCTTGAGGAATTGGGTCGCAGGGGCAACACCTACACCAAGAACGACAAGGTCGGCCTCGAGCTTGGTACCGTCCTTGAGGCATACATAACCAACCTTGGATGCGTCGGATGCAGAAGGCTCTGCCTTGTCGACACCCGCGCCCATGTAGAACTTGATGCCCTTGCCTCCAAGCGACTTGAGAAGACCTGCACCGACCTTCTCGCCAAGGACTCGCTGGAGAGGGAAATCCTCCATACCGACAACAGTAACGTCGTTGTCGCCAGACGTAGCAACTGCCAATTCAATTCCGATGAATGAGGATCCAATAACGACAATCTTCTTGCCCTTGTTGCCAATCTGGTCAACAATCTTCTTTGTATCGTGAACGTTTCGAATAGTGAAAATGTTGTCGAGGTTCTTGAATCCCTCCAGAGGCAGTCGCCTGGGAATTCCACCCGTAGCGAGAACAAGCTTGGTGTAGTCGATCCTCTCGCCTTCGCTGGTTGTAACGAAGCGACCAGAAAAGTCGACGTTGCTGACTTCTTCCTGGACAAACTTGATAGATCCAGCTTCGTAGAAGTCCTTGTTTCGCCACTGCAACTTGTTTACGTCGGTCATGAGAGCCTTGCTCAGCTTCGTTCGGTCGATGGGGTAGTTGCCCTCGTTGGAGATGACGGTGACATCTCCCTTGAAGCCATTCTCGCGGAGGCTCTCGACAAGACCCAATGTTCCTGAGCCACCACCAACGACAACAACATGATCCTCCTGGACAGTTCCAAATTCGGCGCACTTGACGTGAGGCTGTCGTCTGGATGACTTGATGGCACTCTCCTCTCCAGTGACATAGACGGCACCGTCTCGTTCGGCGACTTGGAAGACGGGGAGATGGTCGAGGGCGGGGGCATCTTCAATGTCACCAGTCTTTGCATTGAAGCAGGCTAGACGACGTCAGCACAAATATAATGGATGTAGGTCTCAATTGGTACATACCTCCATGCCAGGGACATGTGATACGGCCATCGCTGGTCAAAACACCCTTTGCAAGAGGTGCACCATAATGAGTGCACTTGGAACCCAGAGCTTGAGTCTTGCCTCCAGTGTTGACAAGAAGAACCTTGGCATTCTCGATACCTTCAACCTCAACCTCCTGCTTGGAGCCGGGAGAGAGGGAGAGGGACGATACGCCCTTGAGCTTGTATTCTTGAGCCATTGGACTGTAAGTGGAGAAGGGTTTTGGTGGAGAACGAGGAAGTAATCGAGGAGAATGTATCCGAGCTGAGCGAAAGCTTTGGAGTAATCTGGGGAGCGGACGCATTAAGAAGTCTTACGGCGGCGGAGAGGAGAGCAGCGGGATAAGATGCAAGCATGGAGTCAGTGGGAGGCCGAGACTGCCTGGGGATTGAAGAATACGACATCAATGCAAAGGTTCCTCCCTAACAAAACGCAAGCATCACCATGAGGGAGCTGCATATTGAGATGATGTGGGGGATGACAATGAGAGGCATGTTACTGGTCGAAGCTTTACGAATAAGGCTGTGGATGACGACATGCCGACGTTGAGAGCCGGAGTGTCTGTTAACGCTGAACTATTGTCTTTATAAGCAGAGCCCCGCATGATGCCACTATTACTGTACAGTACAGAACTGCCGGCATAGAGGCTTACGAGGCTTTTGAGGCACTGTGGGCGGTGTAAAAAATGATGGGACTGTAATACGAATATTTGATAGGGTCGTGGTGAGTTGGAAGGCATTTAGAGTTTGGTTCAAATCAGAAAGACTACCCTGGACCATGTTCATCTCTAGTCACGTGCTTTATGCTTACTTATCTAACGGCGCTAAAACTTCGTTTAATGGTGGATGAACGGGTTCGGCCCATATCCAATCACACGCGAAAAGGAAATGAAGGCATCATGAGGGCTCAACACGTCTTCCCTGCAACGTCAGCACGCTAGCCCAGTCCAGTCCAAAGAGATCCCTGCACGAACAACAGCACGTTGCAGTTTGTTTGCAGCTGTTTGCAGGCGAACTGTTGCTGTGACCCCGTTCGATCACATGGTTGCAAGCAAGTGGTTGGCCTCTTTAGGGGCCTCAGCTGCCCTGTTTGTTTTCTGTGACACGCATCTATCTGCATTCAATCTATGTATGTACACATCATCTCATCTCTTCTCTGCATTACGATAATCACAGCAAAAATCTCTAGGCAATCACACTAAAATCAGGAACAGAACAAGACAACTCCACTCCTACCGTCCCTACCCAGCTTAGGCTCGTGCGGGTGCCCACATGCCAATTAATCTCACAGCCAATTATACACAAACAAAGACCCTCTCTGTTTGACTCGACTGTAAACACCAACTCCCATCAAAACGAACGGTACAGGCGTCGAGAGCCTCGTCGTCCTTCCTCAACTTCGCTCTCTGGCCTGCTACGAGCTTAATCTCGGCACCCGACAAATCATGGTCTAATCTCTTCACCTCAAGTCATTCATTCTTTCGCTTCTCCTTCTCGCGTCCTATCCGACAGTACAGTATTATCATGTTGCCGGCCGATCTCATCTCTTCCGCCGATTCCATTACTCTGCGCCAACTCTGCATCCTCCTACAATAGTCAACCTTCAAAGGCCTCTCCAGCTCCGATTTCGCTCCGCCCATCATGGAGAGGCCGGATCTTGGGCTGGAGCCGCACATCTCTGAGATGACCTGCTGCTGTGGACAAATCGACTGCCCTCTCCTCAAGAAAAACTGCTCCATTCTAGAGACAGTCGAAAAAGATGTCCATACCGCCGCACAACTTGGTCAGGTTAGTCAGGTACCAATCTCGGGGCATTCCTATTGTCTTACAGCCATGCCACTCCTCCACCGCCTGAACACCCTCCCGCCCTGCATGCCAGTCCCCGCTAGACACGTCAATACCCCATCAGGCCGTCGCTGACTTGTCTGTCTCCCTTGTAGGCCCTACTCGCTAGACATGAAGCATATATGGCCGACGCTGAGAGAGATCGTCTTGATTTTTCGTCCAGGATAGAGCGTCTGGAAATGGCCAAGCAGGAATTAGAGGCTGAGAATGCCATGAAAATCGAGGAAAACAGAAACCTCCTCGACCAGCTTGAATTACTAAACACCACCGTCTCCGAATCCGATACAAAAATAAAAGCGCTCGAAGCAAGCCTTCTTTCCTCTCAACAAGCCGTCCGAAGACTCGAGTCTGCTTCCCTACGAGCCGAAGATGCAGAGCGTCATATTTCCCTCTTGGAGCTCGAACAGAATGATCTCTATCACGAATTGAAGACCACCAAGGAAGATGCTCGGACACATGCACAGCGTTGCAAGGAGGCGCAGCGCGGTATCATGGATATGCAGGATCAGTTGGAGAAGATGGAAGAAGAGGCTCGAGAGGAACGTGAACGCCATGCCGAGGTTATTGGGCGCATGGAACGTCAACGCGAAGTTGAAAAACAGCTCAACACTGCCGCGGGCCGGCTAAAAAGTGCAGCTGCATCCAAGACGCTCCAAGAACCGAAGCCTGGTAATCTTGTCGTCAACCACTTTGTTCGGGATCTTCTTCAGGACAATGCCAACCTACAACTGGGCATGGCTGAGCTACGGGAGATGCTCCTTAATTCTAACGACGAGATTCAGACTCTGCGAGAACAGCTTCATACTCATCAGCCTATCGCCGATAGTAGTACGACTCTCAAGGACGAACTCGAGCCTTATGAAACACCAACCACTCCTCGAGTTTCTCAAGAACTTCACATCCACCACCACTACCACGTCGCTGCCAAGGCCGACAAGTACAAGCCCAAGAAGAAGCGCACGAGCTTGAACTCGAGTATCTTTTCACCCTCGACAAGTTCTCGCCCATCTACCCCCGGGTCATCTGCTCGCTGGAGCTTGGGTGCTCTGCCTACCCTGGCTTCCATCGACACCAAAGAGCCCAACTCCGTTATCTCTATGCCCAAACAGAGATGGTCTATACGTTCAGAACAATTCTCTGAATTTGCATCGTCTGTTCCCAGTTCTCCAAGATCGAACCTGCGAAGCTCCATGTTCGACTCTACATTTGGCGACAGCGATTACCCAACGTCGCCAACGACAAGCTTTGATCCCATGTCGCCCACCTGGAGGACTCACCGTAAAGGACCGTCCGACGTGTCAGCTTTCAGCTTCCAAGCGCCTTCTCTCCAGCTTGATCCAGGCACACCCCCTTCGAATTCGCGTCAATTCAACGATGATGTGATTCACGAGGAGGATGAAAACGAGGGCGAGGACATGTCTCGAACTGAGATACCTGATTTCGGACACACTCCTCCGTCCATTGATGAGAGTTCAGTTATTGAGAGCTCCGAAGACAACAGAGACGATTTCATGCCTCGTCCGAGAATTCATCGGGTTATTTCCCATGAATCCATCATGTCTCTTACAGGTGGTCTTGACATTCACACTCTCAAAGCTCGACCAAGTCAGCTCACCCTTCGACCACTTGGTGGCGCTGAGGCGACCGTTACGGGCGTCATAGCACGGCCCACGCTCTCTCGAGATCCATCTAAGCGAAGTTCTGTTGCCCTCCGAGACACTTTCGCGGGCCTTCCTGGTAGCAGAACCATCTCCAACCCACTTAACAGGCCTGGGTCGGATAGATCTGCGTCACCAGCTCCTTCAGATGCGTCCCAAAACACTCCCACAGGACGTATAGGAAAATGGGTTGGGTGGAGGCCTTGGGCCTCGAGCAATAGTGAAAATGCCACCCCAAAGTCTACGGAAAGGGATAAGGACAAGATTTTTAGCCGGTCGCCGGGCATCAACCAGCCCGGATCTATACCTGGCTTTCACCAATATTGGGCAGCACAAAAACGAAAGGGCGCGCCAGCTCAGGTCACTACACTTGACGTTGACCGTGAAGCTTTGGTAGAAGGCTTACAGGACTGAACACTACTTATGGCGCTACGACCTCGTACATTTCACCTATTAGACTAACTGGATACTGGAGTTGTGATCTCATTTGTGGCGTTTGTTGAAGGAGGATACCTGGAGATGGAAATACCCAGCTAGACAAGCACAGTCCCTTGTTTTACACGTTGGTATGCATTCGTTTGGTGTTTTATTGGATATATATGTATGTTGGGTATTGGGTATAGATATTATAATCAGACATACACATCATGCCGTTATTCTACGCTATGCTATGCTGCTATTGAGCATAGACCAATACGTCGTGTCAACACCTTGTAGTGCCCATTCCTCTGGGTCGGCTGTGAAGCATGGCCAGTTGGAGTCTACCACATCAGGCGTGAAAGGGCATGTATTGGACAAATCGTAACCATCGTGTCCAAGAGAAGGAGAGTTGAAGGATAGCGGGAACTGTGACATCTCCCCAACATTGGCACTGGGTGTGGTGCTGTCGGACGCTATCATGCTCGCTGTGGACGCTGGAGGTGTTGGGCCGGGGTTGATGTTTACTGTTCCCAGGAACGGGACATTGAGATGGACGTTTTCTCCGCTGGTGCCAGACTGTCTTTGCACGATGGGCAAAAGCTGTCGGATCGTCTGTGCGGCTTCAATACAGAGCCGATCGTTATTCAGCGATCCCATTTCCTGCATTTTCTCCAGCGTCTTTTCTGCCAGGTCTCTATCATGCTCTTTCTCCGTCTCATAGCCCGGCCATTGCCAGCCGAGATAGCCCAGGAGGAGTGTCATGGCCGCTACAAGCGCGGAGTAGTCGACATGACGACCTGAGACGGATGTAGTGAAGCAGCTGCGATATTCGAGGAAGCGAACGAGTACATCGCGACTTGCTTGCATGCATGTTGCGCGGTTGTATTCGTACCGTCGTTGACCGCGATCGCGAAGAAGATACGGAAGATGGAGGAGGACAAGAAGTGAAAAGTGACGCATTTGGAGCTTGATAATGCCCGTTTGATCACCCGAGGCGTCGGTCGTGTGGCAGTAGATAGCCATGTCGGGGAGTTTCCACCATAGGCCGTCGTCCATCATCTTGTAAGCATTCTCAAGCTCCAGGTCGATGGATTGCGTGAGGACATATGCCTCGCTGCCAGTGAGTTCGTTTCTATCGGCGATTTTACCAGCTATCATGGAGTATACCTTTCCAAGCTTATCGCTCGGTGCATCTGATATAAGAGCACTATCATCAGCGAAGCTATTGTCGCGAGAGCCAATCGGCAGGCCGAGAATGAGAGAGATGTAACGGTCGTTGCAGTTTATGCGGAACCATATAACCGGTGCTGAAGGACGGTTTTTGTTGCTGAAGGATGGATCGACGGAACGAATTAACTTTGCATTCTTACGATCGATGCCCATCAGTTGAGCCATATTCAGTGCACGACGGCATGTCAACCATGCTTTTCGCAGATGGCCTGCATCACTTTGGTAGAAGCTCTGCAAGATAAGACACTCAAGCCCTTCTAAGCAGCCGACAAAGTCATCGTCTGAAGTAACGAGTCGTCCTGTAACAGCGACCCATTCTTCCATCGTTTCTCGCGGCGATTTACTCAACCCGAGGGCACTCCCGTCGAAAAATGGCGGCATCTGCTGCAGACACACGGCGAGTTGAAGAAGTCGCTTTGCCAAAATGGCTGGATGGCTGGCGACGGGTGGGATCTGCGCCAGCGCTGATAAAGGCTCGGGTTTTCCGTCGATTTGATCCTGTTGCGAGTAGAACATGGCGAGGACGAAGCGTGCGCCGGGACTCTGCTGGGATATAGCATATAGAATTTGCTGGGATGGGAAAAGAGCGTGTAGTTGAGCAGCGACATTGGCGGCTTTTGCAGAGCGGGAGGGATACTTTGCTGTCTGGCTCGTCACGATGGGTGTATCTGGGGTCTCTGTCTGGTCGAGGATCTGCTGCGCATTATCCACGACAGAAGACTCAAACACATCGGCAGTATGCTGCGTAAATCTCTCAAGCGTCTGATCTTCAGAGTCGCAAGGAGAGGGTATAACAGTACGTTTGTCGGGATTCTTGTCAACCAGCTTCTCCATCAACTCCTCCAAGCGTCCGAGCCTCTGCGCAAGACGCTTATCCTGCGGCGCCGAAGCAGGCGCGGGAACATATTCCTGCGAAACACAGGTTGCATCGCGCTGCGTACAGCCTATACAAACGGCATCGTCTTCATTTTCGAACTGGCATTTTATCTTGCGACGACGGCCTAGGCTTGTTAGTGACGATATAGCCTGGGATGGGGCAAGACGGACATTCCCAGCAGCTGCGCGTGCCTTTGCGAACTTTGCGGCGTTTGGCGGATGGTTGGGATGCGGACATTGCTACGGGAGAGAGATTCGGCCGAAGATGAGAGAGATTGAGGGATGGGAGTTGAGAGTGGTGTTTGTGGTTATACGGACGAGGAGCGGACGAATTACGGACGAAGTGGTGAGGTCAATGTTCGGAAGGATTGGTCCGTCTTATGGTTCGGTGTCCGGACGGACGAAGTGATTTGTAATACACAACCGAGGCTTTTTTTATTGCTCATTTCTTTATAAAAAGTTGCCATATATATTGATTGGTGTTTTTGATGATTGTAAAAGATCGTACTGCATTGCTGTGGAAATTGAGAGGTCGTAATTACAACAGGAAGCATCCGTAATTATCTTTAGGAACAAGCCCTCTAACTCCAGTAGGACGCAGCAGCTGTTTATAACAAACCCTACATAGACCTGCAACGTAAATTTGGTCATGTAAGCATAACTCAGCAATGGTTGACTAATTGGGCAATCTGCGCAAGAACCTCTTTATTTTGTGGTTGTCGCTTGTGGCTTTGTTTCATGGTGGAGTTTGATCACACGCCAACGCCGACAGGCAACACAATACCGTGGCAAAGACCAAAACTCTATTCAATTTAGGTACCGTTAAGAGGGAAGGTATATATACCATAAATTAAGCAATTACTATCACCTTAGGGCAACTGGTCAGTTGGCCACGATTTGTGTCCTTCCCCGAAGGCATGAAGTTCGACCCAACATATTTGATCAGAAGAGATACAGAGAGGATCAGTGTGGACCCATAATGCACTGTGTAATGCAGTCCAGGGAAGCTAGCTCTCCTCTCTCTCTTTTTTTCTTCTTTTTCCCCCTATATATATCACTTGGTAACATCGTGAAATGCTAAGGTCTTGTTGCTGGCTGTGTTGTGCTGAGCCGTGATCGTGTCCTTGGTAGGCTGTTGCATTTCTCTTATATTAGGATGTACTAATAAGAAGTGACTGTACATTGGGTAGTCTGTCAAATTCAACATCACTTCCACCAAGTCCTACGAAATATCACAACACCAGTGGCCGATGTTTGTGAAGCTTTTAGTCGCGTAAGGCGATAAGTTCACACCTGCCACTATCTTCACCCAGAACGAAGACGAAGAATAGGGCCGATTCTATTGAACTCAACCCTGCAGGAAAACCATTCGGCGACCAGATGCAACAAGACGTTGATGCTGTATCTAACTACGCTGTTTCCCATCCCGAAACCCTGAGAAGGACGAGAAGAGTATGTCTTGCCCACTAGAAGGCATTAAGCTCTACAGAGGCAGGGACAAAAAGTTAATAGCTTGAGAGCCTACTGCTTTAAAACATAAGAAGTACTTGACCTAAGATCTAAGTAAATACCTATCCTAAGGTTAGCACTCCGCAAAGGCTTTGTAGGGTTGAGTCGAAGCTTAGTCTTCTTTGAGCCATTATCCTCAGAGCTAAACAAGAACCGAATGTTCATACTAAAAGTTACGATTTCTTAGGAAAAAGGTATCCATCAGGCATGGCCAATTTTTCAAGTCAATACGGCATAACGTCCGATATAGAGGGAAAATAGGGGACTTGGTTGTAATTTTAGTAGGTTTAATAGCGCTTACTGGATTTGTCAGCATTCATGAGTGTTCAACATTCATTGCATGACTGAACCATACATACTCGCAACATCGATCCTCTTATGGTCAACCAAGACAAACTCGCCTATTCTCTTTATCCTTGCGAGTATTTGGCATTGTCATTGCGAGACGCCAACAGCCATGTCAACTCCTGAAGTCACAGATTCCACACCGTCAAGCCGTCGCAAAGGTGAGTAAAGTCAATAGCAGTACAATCTCATCTAACATCTCAGCCTGCGACTTGTGCTTTACAAAAAAGATCAAATGTGATATGTTGAAGCCTGATTGCTCGAATTGTATTCTCTACAACACAAAATGTCGCACCAGCATCGTTCGACGAAAGCCCAATGCAGCGAGGGTGACCAAACAACAACAAGAGTACGTCCCGTTCTCGCTCGCTGTGTACTGTTGCTCATGATTGGAAGTAATCGTCAAGAAGGCCTTGAGGCTAGATTGGCCCGCATTGAGGCTCAGCTTCAAATCGTTCTCAACGCTGCCAGAGATGCTCAATCCAACAAACCATCCTCATCGCAACAGTCTCCTGACGGCACCAGTGATTCAGCAAAGACAATCAGCAACAACACCGTCGCTCTTGAAGAGATGGCAAAACAAGGTGTTCACTCTTGGAAATTTGACCCAGTCCATCCAGCCGTCTACCAAGGCCCTCAGCCAAGCTCGTTCGATTTACCTCTCCTGGATGAGATTCTGCCCATAGTGGACCACTACTTCACCACCTTCAACTGTGTGATTCCTCTCTTTGAACAGTCTGAGTTTATGAAACTTCTCACCACATGGTATAAACAGCCCGAGACCCGCGACAGAGCTTCATGGGCTGCTATCCAGATTGTCATGGCCATTGGCTACCGTACACCGCAGCTGTCTTTAAAAGCCAGCCAGTCCGTCCATATTGAAAAGGCAGATCAGTGTTTGCGAAATGCACAGACCGTGGTGTCAGAACTTGTCACTCGCAATGAGGGTTTACTCGGCGTTCAGATTTTACTCGGCATCGTGATACTGTTTCAGAATAGTCGCGATCCCAAGCCGGCTGGTGTTCTCATTGGAACGGCAGTGAGGTTGGCGCATAGACTGAGCCTGCATTCGCAAGAAGCCGCAATGCTTTTCCCGGCTGCGGAAGCTGAACAAAGATCGCGTGTCTTCTGGATTGCATATGTTCTTGATAAGGTGAGTTATTCAATTGGTTGTAGTCCAAAAGCTTATTGTTTAGGATATTTGTCTCCGATCACGTACCCCTTCATGTCAAGTCGACGAAGATATCGATATCAGTCTACCCGTCCTTGCACCACCAGATAGCGCCGGCTTGATATGGACACAAAACGGCCAGGTTCACTTTAACTACCACAGAAGACGAGTTGAGCTCGCTTACATAGAGGGCAAAGTCTATGATCTTCTGTACTCAAACCGCTCAAGTAAAGTAACCGGCCAAGAACGCCAACGACGAGTGTCCCGGCTTCAGTCCATGCTAGATCAGTGGTATGAACGCATTCCAACCGTCTTTCACATTGAGCATGTAGCTTCGACAGTGGGACCGGGACAGCTTGTGCAAATGACAAAAATGCACCATGCGTTTCTGCTGACAGAGGTCATGATACATGGTATTTATAGCTATAATACGGAATGGGTGAAGAGCATCAGCGGTTTTAGTAGGACCACTTCAATATCAGTACAAGGCCCAGAGTATAGGGGGTTAGATGGTGCTGGCAAGTCTCAGGATCAAGCGCAAGCTCTGCCAGAGGGCTGGAATAAATGCATCGAAGTGAGTAGAGGGTGCATGAAACTATTTCAAGAGGCCACGCCGACGGAGTGTCTAGTATGGTAAGTGAACTCTATACAACTTCGCTTATATACTGACAAGCGACAGGCAATGTAGCTGCTCTCACTTCTCAGCTCTTATTATCCTCCTCGCCAACATGATCCTCAACCCAGGCCACAACTCCATCCACATAGACCAACACCTCTCCGTAAAAGCCCTCGATCTATTCGACAAGCTCCTAAAGATAGTCGACGACGAGACATTCAGAGCTTTGCGCAGTATCGTTGGAGAACTGAGCCAGAAAGCACAGGCAGCTGTTGCGGCGTATAAAGAGGAGCTTAGGGCTTTAGGGAAGGATGTTTTTGAGGTCTTAGATGTGGAAGAAGTTGTTGCGCAAGAGGCGGATTACTTGCCCACGGGGAATATGTTTGAGAGTTTAGATGGATCATTTCCTGGCCTGGATGGGCCATTTATGGGATTAGACGGGGATTTTGATGTTTTGAGGTTTGATCAGGGGGTTGGGGATGAAATGGATTTCGCGGATGGGGAAACTCTGGATTCCTTCCTCCGGTTTCGATAGCTCGTAGGAGACCAGAAAGTACATGTTTGATATATTATTAGCTCGTCGCGGAAATTAACAATCAGATAAGACTAGACAAATATGGTGGTGAGAAGTGAGCCTCAAAATCTGTGCGTTTGTAGAGTGTAATTTTGGTGACAATTACATACCCTAGACCATTAGAGGGGAATGGCTGATTGGTCAAGTGAAACATGACATTTACAGGCATTAAATCCGCTACAGTAGGTTCAGTATTATCGTGGAAATTACATGGTCGGGCAAACAAAGCAACCAGCCACCAAATCAGAGGGTTGTGTTATCCTGGGCATCTCCCTTGTCCGATGGTGTCACGGATCACAAAGTCGGATCGGAGCATGTGGTGTAAGTGATTGGTGCCGTTTAGTTTTCTGTTTAGAGGCATATCCCCTGTTTCTACAGTCCAATCCCCTGGCCATTCTCCCGCATGTGCGAGCCCTCGACATTGGTTCTCGTCGGCACGTGGGCTTGGGCTATCTACCGTGGGGCTGTCGATCCTTGCCACGAACTGGGGATGCTAGGTACTGCTACTGCTACTGTGATGCATGCGTGCATGTGCTTGGGCTTGGGCTGGATACGTTGGCTGCATTGGGTGGCTGTTTAAAAGTCGTGGCATCTGCTCTCGTGTCGCTTATCATTTCCATTCTCTCTTTTCTTGTCGTGCTTCTCATCTGTGTTTGTTTACTCATTCTCCAACTACACACGAAACATGATGGAACACCAACACAATCACGGGCAAACATCCCACTTGCCGACAATGCAAGACACCAAGACTGGAAGCGAAAAGCTCGCTCTGCAGATCAACAATGAATTGTTCCAATCGCAGAGAGAAGATCACCCAACAATGCATCTGCGAAAAATCTTGGCCAGCAGGTTAATGCCCGTCGCATTCGCTCTTCCATGGGTCGCGGGCATGTTAATATCGTGGATTCCATTCACAAAGATTGGTCTGGCTTACGCCCCCGACTTTCTGTAAGCATTCATTCAATCAATTGCATGCGATATTTATCTGACTAACTTGTGCAGTATTCTCGCCGCTCTCATTAGCACCCTCGAGGTCCTCAGCATCGTCGCCGTCTTCATCTTCACGTCTCTACGTCCCTCCACCCTCGACACCGAAGCCAGCAGCAGTGGTTCCCTCAAGGAAAAGTTCTTTCGCGCATGGTTCTGGTTCCTCTTTGTTAGTCCGTTCATCACGGCAACAATGGTCGTTCTCATGGCTAGCGACATTTCGTGCGACCCAGAAGATGACTTGGACATGCACCAGCCAATCTGCCAGGTCGGCATTCGTCTCATCAAAGCGACAGCTCTATGTCGCGCTGGAATAATGTACGTCCCATTCAATTGCCACCGATATTCACTCCCACTAACATCCACCAGCGCGACATTTCTCTTTGCGACATCCTCATATTTGGAGCAACGACCAAAGAAGCGCAACGCATCCGACGAGTCTGTCTGACCCGAAATCGATGGCGTAGACAGAAAACCTAAAATAAATACATAGATACTATAAAACCACCATTTGTTTAAATTGAGTTTCAACAAGACTTTCCGAAACCTTTCGGCGCCACTGAGCATCATTTAGTGACGCCTTGGAAAGACCCAGGCGCTGTTTAAAGATCCGCGATATCCGTCTCTAGTCTCTCTCTGTCTTCTCTTGGCTGTGCTTTAAGGTTATTCTGCAACAGCCGTATCTCCCACTTCCCGACAATTGGCGTCGTAAGCATTCACTTCACTTCAAGTAAACTTGGTTCTTGCATTGACTTGGCTGTGGTATGCAACGGTTGGTAGTCACATACTGGTATTCAACGCATTTCCAGCTGCCAAGTCTCGTGCTCATTATCTCTCTCTAGCCTCAAAAAAACCTGCTGTGCCCCTTGTTTGCGTCTTTAACGACCCTTCTAACTACAAGAAGCCGTTCGGCTGTTTCCGTATCACCGATTGAGGCACAGTGCAGTTCAGTACCGTTCGACGCTACCTACGCTATCACAACACTAACATCTCTTCCCATGTTCCGAGCGCTGTGCCTTGTTAATCCCTGCTGCAGGTCTGCACTGCATGCGGCTTACAGGGGTAGGTATTGCCGTATTGCAGGCCACAAAGTTTGAAGAGAGTAAAGTCAGCATTGTTCAAGAATGCTTGCAAGTGTTGTATTGCATTGGCACAAAAGGTTGTACTGCAAAGCGTAATGAAAACTCGGTAGATGACCAAGATTCATAATACCAGGACAACGCCGCCTTCGCTCCGTCTATACAAGCTTAGATTTGCCTTGGGCATAGCTCAAGAGGTATTTGGTCCCCATTACCTATTAACTGCAAAGTATTTACGGATATAACTAGTAATTAATTAATCTTGCAATTAAAGTCAAGGTTTCGTGGGAATTTGCTACTGGCATTAGGTATGACGATTGAGTTGAACCTTGGCTGAATGCTTATTTCATGCAATTAGGGGCTATTCTCGCCCGGGCTTGTTGCCACAAGTTTCTATTGTAATTATTATTAATCTCTCAAGTGGCTTTCTTACGCCTTGAGCTGAACTTCCGACAACGTGGCTGTTACTTGGACCATTATCTGGCTATAGCCACCACTAAGCATATATAATTACGTCGTCGTCGCTCAACCTACGGTAAAACTTGTGGTTTGCAGGTCCTATGTTTCCAATTATCTATGCTCCTGTCGTCATCGTTCAGCCTCAATGGCTCTTTTGTATCAATCTGCACGATCAGGCTCAGGATGAGGCGGGAATAAGCTCGAGGCTAGCAGTTGTCTGGGCTTGCCTCAAAGAAACGGGCAGCGTTGGCTTGGGCTCGATTTGACAGACTCAGTCAGCTAAGCTTCGAGCGAACCAGCCTGACTTATTATACCCAAGTTGTACATACTGGATCGCTGTCAATGGAATCGACAGCCTCCATCTGTTTCGAGGTTTGAGATTCAGCTTCACGAGGGCAGTCATGAAAAATGCAGTAGTGATTGGCCGTATTTCTGCGTTAGATGATGCTTGTTCATTCCGGTTTCATTCTCGCGATTTTCTATGGCTGACTACCACCCCATGTTCGCTTCTAGCAGGTTTTGAAGTCAATATGTGTATCCCAGATCCAGATGGTATCGCCCACCAACCTCAACCATATGAGATGTGATGGATCCGAACCTAGGGTTCCAGCTTGCAACGATTACCCCAACCGAATGGGATGTCCATCATAAGACGGGTAGGCACAACCTCAACTAAATGAGATATGGCGCGGGAGTAGATAGGGTCCTAAGTTAGTCACATCATCCTCCTCAGAGTCTTTATAACTCCTCCGTCCAGGTTCTTTGGCAACATTGCAACCTAGTCTTTCTTATGCAATATCACAGGATGGGACTTTAAAAGACAGCCGATAAAGCAGCACGAAACCTTTATCTATCTCGCCGAGATACATCCAGGTTATTCAACCAGTATAATTCATTAATTTGGTTTGCATATGACCCTAGCGCATGAGCCATTTTCATTCTGTTCGGGATGTTGAATCATATGTGAATATCATCTTTAGAGGGTGTAGAATATCTTATTATTAATCATCATATTAGTTATTACATTATGTTCTATAAGCGTCGTAAAGCTTCTACATTACAAAGTTTCCTAGTTTCAAAATGTCAGAATAGAAGTTCCACCCTTATTCCTTCACAACAAGTCCTTTTCTTCTTGTATCCACAGCTGATAAAAACTCATAAAAGGCGTCTTTATCCTTATGATCATCCTCCCGACTCACTCTTACAGCGAGCCTTGGACATGGGGCGCCCCTATAATCAATATGTTCCCAAGGTTCCACGTAGTCAACATACGGAAACACAGCCCCATAACTCTGGACAGCTTCAGATCCATACTTCCGTATCCCCGTGCCAGTTGTAAGGGGCGCAGGACACTCAAAGTGCATAAACGCAGTATGCTCCCACTGCTGACACACGGTCGTTAGGTCGGCAAAGCTATTAGTCGACTCGTAGTACTCCCCGTAGTACGTTGGATCTACTGCCTTCCACTGCGCAGGGGTATGGTCCCATCCGCCCTGGCCGAGTTTGAAGACTCGCAGGTTGGGCATTGATTTTGCCCAGTGGGAGAAAATGTGATGCCATCGGAGATGTCTCATGACGGGCTTGACCTCGGTCCGAACGAACTGCTTTTCTTCCCCCTGAACATAGTAACCCTCGTTGGAGAAACAATGCTTCTCTCCACGAAAATCTTCCACCACGGTCTCGCTTGTATCGCGGGTCATGCCATCCCAGTTGATCTCTGAATGCAAAACCGTGCACTCATCGAGGTACAGCTTCTCGATTCCAAGCGATCCAAACCATTCGACCTGCCACCAGTGACTGAACTCGTAGTTTCCCAGAGCTAGAACTTTGAGATTTGGAAGGCCGTTGATACCGATAAGGCGAAAGTCCATCTTAGGAAGCCATCCCCAAGGGTGGTGGCAGTAGAGGGACAAAACACGGAGATTGCTGGCGATATCGGGTGTGAGCCATGTCTGAGGCAGGTTATGAAAGAGGCTGGTGCCGGTGGGGGAAGCAACATCGTAAGTAGGTTCATCATCCAGTTTTGGGGCGATGTATAAACGAAGATCCCTCATGGTCTTTGAGTTCATGACAGTCTGGAAAGCAGGCAGCGTGGCCAGATCTTCTTCATGGAAGTTCCTCAAGTTCGATACTGTCAGTGTTTTGATAGGAAGTGGGTTTTGTGACGGATTCAGTGGCCATGATACCATTTCGACGGTCGAGTCGCAGCCATCAAGCATTCGGCGCCGTGTATCAAGGTCTTCCTGGTTATCCCAAGTCCAGGTGCCTGCCAAACATCGAAACACCGTTTGGAGAACTTGTAACTCGACATTTCGAAGTCTTTTCTCCCACTCATAACTACTGAGAGTCTCATCATATTCGAAGCGTAGGTGAATAGTTTCGAGTGTTGGAAACAGCGAGATGAAAGAAACGGCATCCAAGAACTGCTCTCTGTTTTGGAATTTGGTCCAATTCCAGGTATCACATGTTACCTCTCGAACATGACGTCTGAGATGCTCTGTGCAAGCAATATCGATAAAACGACTTGGCTCTTTTCCATAGGCGCGAAACCGAACGGCGCGGAAGGCCAGTGGTGTAACTAGACGGTCAAAAGTGCGGCTGATGAATCGTAGGTTGAATAGGGTGTATTTAGGAAAATACTCGAGGATCTGTAGGATGAGCTCCTCTGGTAGCGAGAAGATATCCGTGCTGGGAGACATTTTGGTTGAGTTGAAGACGTGTTTGTTGGCCGCGGAAATGAGAAGTTTATGGTTGAGATTGAAAGATAAGGAGCTGAGTGGGTCGAACCCGAGTCATGCACGATCATCGGAGTGACTGAGGGGATAAAAAGTTTATGCAGCATGATAAGGAAAAGGGCTTTTTATAAACTGATTGTCGAATAAGTCGATATTCGTGAGAGTTGCGTTGATGAGTTCACCGTCAAAAGTCTTGAATGGATTAAGCGAGATATTGTGGTGGCGTATCGGCCCTTTGAGCGAATACGGAAACGAGCAACACGTAGGTCTGGTCTTATATCTGATGATTGTACGTGGCCTTGGAAACAACGTAACTATTACTTGGATTAATAAATGGCAGCCCTGTTTGTTGTCTTTGAGAATGAGGTCGATTTACGCATGGCGAATACGGTTATTGTCTGATTTAAGAAGAGGTCGACTGATGAGTCAGCCAACTCTGCTGAATGAAAGGCCAGATAATAAGATGCAACATGAAAAGGGTCATTTTGTTGAAAATGAAAAATTAGAGCCTTTACAGCATCAAAAACTGTTGTCAACCAAATTCCTCATCCACTCACTCGAGACTCTTTCGTTCAGTGGTACTTTACCGCTAGATAATCAACAGGCGGTCTAGCAAGAGACCCTTCTTCGCATATATATTCTCCCCATAAGTGCCCCCATCAACAACAAAATCGTCCCAGAAAATCCCCCCTGTCTCGCTAAACCGGCTGTTAGATCTCAAATGACCTCCCTAAGTCGATGGCATAAGTGCAGATGCCAAGTTGAACCCATCGATATCAGGCTCACTCACTCATCCTTATCACCAACCGTATGCTTCGTCCATCCTGGAACGCAGTGTATGGATTTTGACCAAGACCAAACCGCCAAGCGAATCGCGTTCGACTCACATATCGAAGCTCATACGACATCTATAAAGGCGTTCGTTCCAATTGCAACTCTCCTAAAATTATTGATTCATTTTGATCACAGGTAGTGACGGAAAGTCTACTGCTAATATCACCCTTCAAGTGTTCTGGACAATGGCAGTAAGGACTGTAATCTATTTCTCATAATCACAAATCAGCTTTGCGCCTTTCCCCTCCAAATCAACCAATTTCTCAATCTGACGGTTGAATAACTCAAATACATCCATCGCTTTAACTAAGAAAACACTTCAAACTTTGGCCTTGTTCGTTTCTGGGCCTGCATAAGCCCCCGTCTGACCAATCTTGGTCCACGGTGCAAAAGCCTATCATCCTGGTTAGCCTGAGGACAGCTCATGAATATAGATTACACTCACATTCTTGACATTGTGCAATGGCGCGGCAAGTTCAGGGAAGTGTCTGCACAAAACATCCTTCATGGTGTTGTTCTGCACCCAGTTTATGCCTTCACGGGTATAAACCTCAGGACACCAACCATCTCCAGCGAGGAATCGATCAGACTTGATACGACGGGTGGCCATGAGGATAAAAACGCGGAAAGCAGTGTCACTGAAGCCAAAGCCCTTGGGCAGAGGTTCACTGAGTGTACCGACCAGAAGATCAACAGCCTCGAGATCACCGTTGTAGACCTCCTTCAACTCAGCGGCCAACTTGAGATCACCACCCGTGAGATCGACGAAACTCTTTGCAGGTGGCATGTGAAAGAGACGACGGAACTCATTGTAGCGAGGAACGCCACGCTCGCGGTCACGCAGAATGTCAATAGTTCCCATATCCAAGTGTCGGCCTTCAGGAAAGTCCTTATCACCGGGGATACGCAGGTCTCGTAGGAAGTTAGGCATATTGTGAGCTCGAATAGCACCTGGAAAGTTAACACCGAAAGAGTAGAAAACATCGGCGAAAGAGAGTCCGAGGCCTGAGTTGTCATTGTCGAAGGGCTTGCGAGCTGATTCAAAGGCAACTTCTTTAATAGGGAGGGTGTCCTTGTGTTGGCCGTCTTTGACATTAAAGAAGGCGATGTTGTCTGGGATCAAAGAATGAAGACGGTAGACTGATACAAACTCTTCGGTGAGGCAGTATGGGACGTCGTCGTGGTTGACACCTGAGCCCGGGATACCAGAAATGACATCCGACTTGTTGTCAAAGAGACGGCCGAAGGCATGCCACAACTAGTTCTATCAGTTAGCCAGTTGACCATAGAAATTTGTATCCGAAAACTCACTTTATCACCCAAAAGTCCCCACCAATTCGCATTCATTCCAATCTGCAGTGCCGGATGCTGCAGAATACCAGGGGTCCACTCAATAGTATGAATCTTGGCCATGAGAGCACAATTGATGAGTCTAGCAGTATCAAAAATCTGATCACTCGACCAGGTAGGGTTTGAAAGATGAAGCTGTGTAGCAATGGCATTGTGTTCAAGGGCAAACAGAGTATGCAGAAGCTCAAGTCCCAACCACCAGTTCTGTCTGAAACCTGTCTTGGGAATTCCATCTTCTGATCGAGGGAGGAACTGCTCGCCTTCAGTGACCGTTACGTCCAGCTGACCAGGCTTTGATTCATGACACTGGGCACGCAAAGCTCTTGTTTCGGCTTCGGTAGATCCATAGATTTGAGAGGCGTCCCACCAGTGGGTACACTCATTATCGTAAGCAGGTGTCTCTGAATCCTGCTTAGATAGGACCTTTGCTCTTTTGGTGCGAGGGATTTTCATTGCATGTTCAGTCCACTTGTCTGCTTTCCCCAAGGGAATATCGATATCGTTGGCGCCCTTTGGCTCATTGAAGTGTTGTGCCCAGTCATGTACTTGGAACTGGATCCAAGCTGCGGCAAGAAGGTTGACGATCTCGGCTGGTTTGAATTTACCCTCAGGTCTAGCGAGGATCCTCTCAGAGATGATTCTCGGGTTGGGCGTGAGTAACTCTTTCTGAGATGGTGGTGCAGTGTACTTCCGCGGAACGTTGCGGCCGAATCTCATTCCAGCACATCCCATCTTTGGTTGATTAAGATCATTGAATAGACCATCTGAGTCCCTGGAGGAGATAAACTTTGAGTCGCTCATTGGGCATTTCGCCTTGGTGCCCTGGAAGTCAGCATCGGGAGATGTGTCGTACAGGTTCTTCTCGCGGAGTTCATATCGAAGAGCAAGAAGATTCAAAACACCAAGCCAGGTTGGAAGCTTGTGCCAATCGACGAATAGATTAACAATTTTCCAGAAGCGGATGTACAAGGACTTGAATACGGGTACGAGGGACATCTTGGTAAAGTTGAAAAGCCCCGTGAGGACAGATAAAATGGATACAGTTGTGACGATAGTCCCCTTGCTAAATGTAGAAGCCATCACGTCTGTGTTCTGCCCAGGAAGCCGGGAAACGAGCTGACTTTATACCTGAGATGACAAGCCTCAAGCTAGGCAATTCACAAGCACATGCATATTAATTCCATGTGATTCATCATAAGGACATGGCTGCTATGGGGAGGCGTTATACCGGGCGGGACAGCATGTTGTGCAACCTTACTTGTTGACTCATAAGCTTTGTGTCCCTCCAATTGTTAATACCACCGAGATATTGGCCTATTGGCAGTCGAGTAGGCTCTGGTTCCTGTATGGTGAGGGGGATGGCGTATCACAAGCCGGAAAGTTCCTCACAGCCAAGGCGTATTGTGGGCGATCACGAAGTAATCGCCATACACTGTTTGGACTGTGTACCACATGTGTAACCTATGACTGACCATTATACCGACCATAACGTGCCTCAGAAGAGGAGAACTGTAGATTCTCAATCCCATGTGGCGTTGTTCAGCTCCCAATAGTTCAGCCTTGTGGCGGGAGTTAGTTGTATACCAAATGCCCACCTTTCTGTTTTCATGCAGTTTCAACTCTAGACTGTGCAGTAGTATTCCTCAATTTCAATACACTATCGATCTAGATCTACCAGAGGTATTTTTAGCGCTGATATTCTGATGTCGTGGCTGAGCGGAAGTCGAATATCATCGCTGGATTGCTATACCGTATCGACTCGAAAGATTCGCTACGCCAAACGGATACCCTTTTTCTAAGAGATTATAATATTTGGTGCCAATATTGAATTCTTATTACTATTTTAGCTAATTAGTAGCCTGAGTTAGGTAAAAAGAATATATAGGGCGTAGTGAACCTTTCGAGTCGATACAGTAGTCTGTGCGCCTTTTATAACTTCCTCATGTCTAACTGGTCAGTAATGTATCGAGAATGAGAGTTTAGCATGTGGCTGATAGCTAAACTCTCCCTTGCGGTCGTTTTGTTTAGGAAAAGTATGCTGCCCCTGCCAAGTTGGAGGTCTATACTCCGTGTACGCCACTGATTTTGGCTTGAGGCGGCTAACATGATAAAGAATAATGTCGTGTTTTCCCTCAGAATAATGAAAATAATTTGCTTCCATTCTAAATAATTGAAATATCAACATTGATAGCTGTAAAGATCTGGCAGATTGCATCGTTTTCTTGCTACCCTCGGAAGGTAATTTGCTAACTCCCCAAATCACCACTAACAAATACAACCAGTACGGCCGCATACCTGAATATGTTAGCCATAGACTCAGAACTGTGGATTTCACTTACGCCGCTGTTGCACCAAACACCTCTGCTCTTTTTGCATTAGTTAATAAGCCAACGCTGGCTGAGAAGATGACTGTGAATAGGGCGATTAGACCGAGCTTCAATTTGTCTGATTTGACATTGTAGAGAACCACAATCGCTCCGATTAGAAGCAGAGCTGCCATGATAGTGCTTAGATATGATATAAATACCGATATCTTCTTCCCTGACGCATAGGCTATTGATGAGCTTGTCGTTGCACCATGGGTGTCCGGTACCTAGTTATTCTTAGCAATGTTGTAGTATTGGCAAAGACTTTGAGAGCTCTCACCTCAAATAAGAAACCAAAGTAGTCCTGTGCAAATGTCGTGAGTCTATCCGGGGGCTCTGTAGTATGTAGAGCCAAAAGATCATCTGGGTCCTCGTATATATTCGAGCTATGTCCACCAAGCATAGGGAAACTGTTCGTTTCTTCTGGGCGTCCATGGAAGAAGTGTATACGGAATGCCTTCAGCGTTTTCCTGTCTGGAGGCGGGATTGTTGCCAGAGTACTTTCGAATATGAGTGCTTCTCCTAAAAGGAAAAGAGGTCAGTCAATGCCATAGATGTTCGTTCTATTCATACTATAACTTTTCAATGTAGTCTGGATTTGACGCAACAGCTTCCTCCTATCCGACTCTTCATTGTTCCCGACTTTATAGTCTTCCCAGTTTCTCAGACCTTGCAGTGTGCCTTGAGTCTTCCGATCTTCGTCGTCATAAAGGTCAAGCTTCGCCTCCAACTCGGCGAGCTCGCTCTGGAGAAGGAGTAGGTTTCGTGCTGCGAGGCGATTGAATCTCTTAAATATCGCAGACGTTCCATCTCTGTCACTGGCGATGAAGTTTGCGAGGGATGGAAATCCGTCGATATAGCTTTTTTGGCCCGGGCTGCCCATCTTCGGCCGACAACTTGATTAGCGGACGACGAGATGAATCAAGTCAGAAGCAAGTGTTGCAAAGTTACAGGGCAACGCGTTTACTTATAAATTGAACTTGTTTGGCCTCGATTATACGCGGAATCAGTAGCCACAACACCGGTGATGTTGAAGTTCAGCATAGTGCATTGGCGTCATCAGGAATCAGATTGCGTGTGTAACCCGAATTTACAATTCGTCTCACGTGCTCGTACAAGTGAGAAAGCCTCGTAGAGTGCCTTTCACACATGTAATCTTCTGATTGGTGACTGGGGCACGGTTTTGTTTTGAGGCCCTGCATATATTTTTGCCTGACCCCTCTTGACCTTTCTAATTGTCCATCAACACAATCTAGCAGTCATCGATCCTTCACTTCTGAAATTCTTTGAAAATTAAGTCCCAAGTTCACCATGGAGTCGCGCAACAGAAAGCTTTTTGAAGATCTATTGATAGGCTCAAAAGGTCATGTTCCAGCGTGTCAATTGGTCGTGTTAATGGGCTCAGAAACTTATATTCGAGAGTATCCATTCGACGTGTCAATAGGCTCAAACGGTCATGTTCCAGAGTCTGTACTGGACATATTAATGGGCTCAAAGGTTCATGTTTCGGAGTCTCTATCGGACATGTACGAAGGCCTGCTAGGGCTACGCAAACGCAAACGCAAACGCACACGCAGCATCTTGCCTCTCTTCCTAGTCAGCTCAACGGGCATACGAACGAAAGTCGAAGCATGTCCTGACAGTGGTTCTGATGAAAACATTATTTCGTTAGAGTTAGTTACTCAACTGGAGCTCGAGGTTCGCCAGATATCGAATGGGGTGAAAAGCTTCTCTCTGGCCAATGGCAAGATCATACAGCCAGTAGGCTGTGTGAATATAAGACTTTCTTTTGCTGTCGGAACACCTTTGCCGGCAAGCTCTGTCGAGTGCATCTTCTATGTTTTCGAAACGCTCGCTGTCCCCGTCATCATGGGGATGGATTTCCTGGTTGCAACCGAAACTTTGAGCAAATTTACAGATCGACTTGTTGAGATGGAAGTGGCAAACATGCAGGCTTTTAGAGTGAAGAGCATGAAGGGACCAAATCGAGATGTCCCCTGTCGCTTGGGCGATCTGATTGGGCATGCTATGATAGATACAGGCTCGGACTTGAACCTCGTGCATCCCAAGCTTGTGCCTAAGGGCAGATTCACGGTTGAACCGGCTTCAGAATGCCTTGAATTCGCAGACCGCACTGTTGGAATCACTTCAGGGGTTTTCCGAACTAGCTTCTCCATTGGTCGAAGAGAATGCGAGACGGAATTTGAGTCACTGACGCGCCCTATGAATCAGGCATTCTATGTCCTAAATGATCTCAACACAGATATCCTCATTAGTCAAGGCACAACCAGAGATCTGGAAGTTATTACTTCACATTCCAGATCTCTTTTGTCTCTATCTACACATGCTGCAGTCAATATCATCCGTCATCGAGGCACTTTCGAACAACTCTTGAGGAGAAACTTGAGGAAAGTCAGGAACAGGTTTCATATTCCTCGACGAGCTTCTAGTTCGCCTCCGCTGCATATCCCCTCAATCCCTCGAGGACTGTCGGTGGACGTTGAACTTCAACGAGAGAACGCACGACATGAGCGAGAGCGGATAGTAGCCTCCGGGCCAGTTCACTCGCCTCAAGTGAGCGATACATCAACTGTGGGTGCATCTGCTGTGGGCTCTCAAAGTCTGCTTCCCATTCCAACCAATGTTGAAAGATCGTTCGATTTGGCTACAAAACAAATTTCTTCATCTGAAGGTCGCACGCGCTCCCTATCGCGGAATTCATTGTCCGGGGTCGCTCTTGAGCCGCTAGAGACATCGCGGTCTCACAATGCTACGACTTCACCCTCAACAACAATGTCGGCCACTGACGAGTCTTCGACAACTCCTACCACTGGCGTTACTTCACCAAGACGGTTTTCGTTTGCATAAAGCTGAGACTTTTACTGAGTATCAATACAGCCTGCCCCTGCCATTCTCCTATACTAGCTCAGTTCCTGGATGTTGGGATACCACTCTTTAGATGAAATGCCTTTGCAACTGTCGTATTAATTAACATGTATCCCCAAGATCATATTAGTCTTTTCTATCTTTTTTTTTTTTTTTAAATATCCCCATCAATCGCAGATTGAT
>JABFFJ010000099.1:0-94986 GCA_013623715.1 Fusarium verrucosum
GTCTGGTCTGGTCTGGTCTGGTAGGAACGTTATGGTATTGGCACGGAACAAAACAGGGAACCACGGGAGCGAGCGAGCGACAGTGTCTGAAGACTCTGTGGGCGAGGTAAACCAGTGACCAAGTAGGTTAGGACGGGAAGAGGAAAGGCTCAGAGAAATAGATTCGAGAAAGAGGTTCGCGAAAGAGGCTTACTTTATCGACATTGTTTCGTACAGGGTTCAAGCGACCCTAGCTCGTGGGCAAATGGCTCCAGGCTCCGTACCGGCAGGTTCAGGACGTGCAGGCAACTTTAGTAGCTCCGAGATCTTGGAGCGAGCGAGCGAGCGAGCGGGTGGCTCTGGGCCTTGTCTCGTCCTGGGTCGGGTCGTCTTGGGGCCTAGCTACTTACAATACCTGGGCTGGTGGTGCTGCTGTAGTGGGGGGTGGAGCCTGTTCCGTTTCGCGAGCGAGCGGGTGGACGAGTAACAGGAACGAACGAGCAAGCAAGTTTGGCTAAAGCCAAAGGGTATCCGTAGCCGTAGCCGTAGAGGAGAAGCCAAAGTTCCAAGCCAGCCGAGGATGATTGTCAGGGTCGTCGAATAGGATCCAGATGACCCGGGGCCAAGGGACAGGATCGACTAGGGGACGAGACAAGAGATGCTGCAGCGGTATGAGATCCTGGGCAGCAAGCATGCAAACAAGCAAGCAGCCAAGGAATGGATAGAGAGGCGAAGAAGTAGAGTAGAGTAGCAGAGCAGCACAACGGGACGGAACTGACTGAACTGAACTGTAGGTAGAGCTGAGCTGACTGACTGACTGACTGACTGACTGACTGACGCTGATTCAACTTGGCTGAGCTGAGCAGGCAAGACTGATCTGAACAAAACAGAACAGGTGGCTGGTGGCTGGCTGGAAAGTGGTGCTGAAACGAGGTGGGGGAGGCGGCGATTTGGTCGAATTTGCGGGCAATCGACGTCTTGATTTGTGGACGTTGGGTCAAGGCCGCAAAAGATGACGATATGATTGATGAGTGATTTGATATGTGATGAAGTAGCCTACAGTACGGTACGGTCCCCAACGCAAGGCAGGCCTGTAGTTGAGCGAGGTGTTGTACTGTAGCGTATGTATGTAGGTACAATGTAGGTGGTGGATATGGAAGAATTCCTCGGGCACCCGGGCTGGGCTGCCAGGCCAAAGTTTCAGTGGATGGATGGATCGCTTTCTTTGGGCCGAGCCGCGCGGGTGATCTGGTCCAAGAACTGCCTGTTCACGTTAAGGTGAGGTGAGCTGAGGTTACCTTGGAACTATCCTCTAGGTGACATCCAAAGACCATGATTGGCCAGAGAATACAGTAAGGTATCTGTCCCTGGTTGGGCCTCTTCAACCATGGAAATCTTGCCTGTTTTGTTGTATCAGAGCTGACACTCACCAGAACGAACATGGAATCTATCAGTTTACCACTGCCCTGGGAAACATCCTGGTCACTTCTCTAACATCCAGCCAGCTCTTTTTGCCCGGAGCAAACTGCTGTTCCATCCAGTTTTTTTTCTCCTTCTCGTGGACCCCTGACGTTGAACTTCTCTAACCCCTGCTAGAAAGCTGTGTTTGTCGCACCCTGAACAAGTCAATTCTTCGGATCGTCTCCCCCCTCCCTATAACGTTTCCATCCACTATCAGCTATTAGCTAGGGTCTGGCAGCTCAAGTCGATCATCCGTGCCCTAAGGTTGAGTCGATACAGACAAACACAGACCTTTCTCATGTTGGCTGCAAACAAAACATTTCCTTCTTCTCAAACTGACCTCTTAATCAGACAGAGTAAAAGTGTGGGCTGTCAACGTCAGTTCCATCACCCGACATGCTTGCCCCATTAGAAAGGTAGCAGTAACTACAGTAGGGACCCATCCTAGAACCAGCATATCCAATCCACAAAGTCAACCTCGACCCAACCGTGTCAGTTTGACAAGAATTCATGTGGAGGCGCGTGGCTCCTCGCCAAATTCGACGTGATCAAATGGATGTCCCCAGCCACGAATCATGGTCATGATGATGGGGAGGGGTATTGAGCATTCCCCTCACACACCAGGTATATTCAAGATGGTATGCATTGTTTAGCTGCATCTACTCAAGCAATAGGTGCAGTTGTCGGTGGTGGTTGTCCCCGTCTACAGCAGGGATACATGGCTGAAATCACTCATGAACCCATCCTATTGAACAAGTCAACACCAATTAACTGTCTAGATCTTCTCTGAGGACTTGACCAGCGCATACATAGTTATCCTCTTATTCATGCTCAGCAGCGAGACTAGCAAGCCTTTGGCCCCAATTAGTCACTGCTATCCGGTTCCGCTGTGTGGACTATCCTACGTAGTACGTCTAGAAGCAGTCAACAACAGCTGATCTTGGCATAAGAAGGCATCCTATTGCTTGTGTCAGTGAATGGCATAAACCCGGTGGATAAGACACTCATCATTTAGCCCAGCCATGACGCCCTATGTCATAAGTTGAGCGGGTTCTTGATGCTACCTAACGTAGGAAGAGTGTCCGTGTGTCTGGGGTTGAGTTTATAGAACGATCAGTTGATGGATTGGTTGCAGTTGAGCTGTCTTTGTAGCTACTGTGAGGCCAAAGGGTCCCCAGCTAGCGTTTCATTTACTTTTGACATGTTGTACCAGGAATGGATATGTACGACGCCCTGGTGCTGGAGACTCGGGGAGTAAGTCACTGCCTACCTATTCATTACGCAATTTACAGTCAAGATAATCACTTTAAATTGTTCACGCGGGTAAATAGGTATTTACTAGCAGTAGCTAAGGCACTAATCAAGTTCAGTTTCAATAAGGTTGAAAAGTGTTTTGCCTCTATTAATTCCCACTAACATCTAGGTATCTGGTGGACCTCAGATTTCCTTCGCTTCCAAAATTCTTTCTGGAACACCAGCCTCGTTGAAACATAACGATGTCTCGCCATGACTCGTTGCCCGAAGCATGGAAGCCCGTCGTCAATCGCGGCGATGCAAAAAAAATAAAATAAAAAACATCACTGGACATCTTGATCATGGCCCTTGCTTTTAAGACACGTCACTTTTTTTTTCTATACCCTGAGCCTCGCCAGTCACTGATTCATACCAGGACAGGAACTGATAGTCAGTTTTTGCGTCATGTACCAATGACAGCAAACCTTCCTCCAGAGTCTAGAAGGACTTGGGAAGGAGAAAAGAGTAAACATGGAACCTCCCTAGGTACCTAGAAACGTCATGTCATGTCCGCTAAAGCAGCCTATCTCCAGTCTGCTACAGATTAGTTTCCATCGCGCCGTTCCCGTTCCTCGTTGCCCTCCCAAGTTCCCGTCCCAGGGCGAGATCCCTCCGAGTTCCATGATTGGTCTCGGTCAACCTCTCCCTGGCCTTCCCCCACCTAGTTCGTGCATCCAAAGCATGTGCTGGTAATGCCTCTGATTGGACTGAAAGGTCCCGGTTGATGGGAGGCTCCGGAGTCATGGAGCTCGCCCAGAGTTCCCACTTGCAACCTTGGAGCTTCGACCCGGCACTACAACACTTACAACCCAGCCCAACCGTCAAAAAGACGCTTTTGCTCTTCAAAATCTGCAACTACCTATTCCAAGAGTCCTTGCTCACCGACTCGGCCGTATTCGCTAAACATCCATCCGCCCCTAGCAGCCCAGCGCAGCATGAGTTATCACGCCGACGACTTGCTCAACCTGCAGCGCTACTCGGCTTGTGATATCTCGGATGCCCTCCTCAAGTTAAAGGTCCCCGGTGCCGGCTTCGTTGCCGATCTGAACCTGTACAGCTCTCCTGAGGGTGATGCAACATCGGTTACTGTTGCGCCCGTCTCGACAGTTCTCTTTGCTCGAAAGGGACAGGACCTTCCAGAAATACAGCAGAATATCCCCCAGGGAACGCACTGGGCCGATCTGACAGAGGCGGGAACCATTGTGGTCCTCAAACAGCCAGATGGACAGAGGAATGCCGTCTGTGGTGGTATTATGGCAACTCGCATGAAGGTGTGCCAAGCCAAGGGCATCGTCGTAGCAGGGCGGGCCAGAGATATCCAGGAACTAAAGAGTACCTCCCTACCGGTGAGTGCATGCGTGCCATTGAACCTTTTCTCTGGACAAGCTGAACCCGGAAATATGCAGATTTGGGCTCGAGGCTTGTCCACCGTCGGGGCTGGTGGAGGGAGCGTGCCCTGGGCGATCCAGGTACCTCTCGACATTGATGGAACCCTCGTCAGTCCCGGGGACCTGGCATTTAGCGATCCAATCAATGGGGTGGTCGTCATCCCTCAGAACAAGGTTTCTGAGGTGCTCGAATTGCTGCCCAAGCTTACAGCGGCTGATGACAAGGTAAAGGAAGATGTTCTCAAGGGTGCAACCATCTTTGAGTCTTTCAAGCTTCACCGAAGTAACCTGTAAAGAAGCCTCGCTTATGCGGCGGCGACAGCACGGCTACTACATACCAATGACGAGAGTTTCCAAGGAATTGTTGCTATGACATATGGTGGCTGGGTCATCCTGAACGTCACATAGCCTTCCTTGCATTACATACATACATCACGGGACCACGCGAGATCTACAAGCTGCTTGTGTCAAGTATCCCGAAACACGGATGGATCAGCAATACAGTTTTGTGTCATCAGTTCATTAACATGCCATCATCAAAGTAGGATCTCTACCATGACTTCCAAACAACCAACAATCAACCTGAGCTCCAGACCAACAAGGAAGGAAATACATACATGCAAGAAGAAGAGAGAGAAAAATGCTGACAGATCGGGATATGCCAACTCATCACAGCCACAAATCCTTATCTTTACTCGGGACAGAAGGCTTATCCGCCCCAAAATCAAGCTTCGGCATCTCAAGCTTTGGTGCCGCCTCGACCGGTTTCTTTTGACCCCCTCCAGTTTTCTTTGGTGAAGCCCGAGCGTCAGGGGGCGGCCCGTATCGCACATCCTTGACTTCCCAGCCATCCTCGACCGCGGCCCCTACCCACGTGCGAAGAGCGACGTGCACACTTCCATAGAACTTCTCTTTGCAGAGTCGTAGGCTGCCACCGAGGCAACGCTCCCATCCCGAGATTCGGAACTGCGCGCGCAGATTGTTGCGCTCCTCTTGTGTCGGTGTGCAGGCCAAGATGGCGTTCATTAGGTCAAGGTGAGAAGCAAGGTAGTTGGTCGCATCCCATTCGACTCCGCCCACATATGGTGCTGCCGGGACCGGGGGACGCTCCTGGGGGAAATGTCGAAGCATGTAACTGTACGGACCAGGGCTCTGGTCAGCTGTCGTCGAGGGGCGGTCCGAAGGAAGGGATACAACGTTGACGTTGTGAAGGAAGATCCAGAACACTTCCTTAGTGACGCTAACAACTTCCTTGTTCCAAACTCGGTATGGTCTCTCTTGTCTCATTTCCAAGACAAACGGCAGTGGACGCTGATCCTCCTTCGGCTCGGGGTCTCTGAGGTGCGCGAGGATGCTCTGAGCTCGTGAGACACGTTCACCCGGTGAAGCAGACTCAATGTACGTGAACAAAACCGAGGTGATGATGTTACGTGTGGTGAACTCGCTGGGACCCTTCTTCTCTGGGTCAAAGAGCATGTGAAGGAGTTTGGGAAATAGATCACCCTGGATCGTGTGAAGATATTGCATGGCGCGAGCTGTTGTCGACAGTGCCTTGAGGCAGAGAAGATTCTCGTGAAGCAACGCATCTTCATGTTCCTCCCTATAAAACGTCAGTCACAGAATCGACAAACACATTTAGTATCAACATACCTCCATTCAACCTCCATGATTCGGTTGAGGAGGCCTACAATCTCACTCATACCACCTTGTTGGATGAAATCTTCAATCCAGGCCACTGTCTCGTTCCTGAGAAGCAGCCGAAGCTTGTGAACTTTGCCAACCTCGACAACTTCTGGCTTCTGGACCTTTCTGAGATACGCCACGTAATCGCCTGGTCCCTGGTTGAGCTTGATCTTGGAGAGGATGCCAGAGTTGGAAACGGAACCGCTTGATCCGGGAGGGCCTTCACTGATGACGCTGTCGGTGGACTTGCTTCTGAAATGGCGACCGAGCGTTCCGTCGCCCTTTGACTTTTTGATGGGCGAGCTGGGCTCTTTGGAATCCTTTTTGCTACGCGAGAGAGTGAAACTCTTGCCTCGTGATCGCTTTGACTTTGACTCGACTTGTGTGCCTACCTCCATGACCACGGCGCTGCTGATGCTATCTGTTGAGCAGGGCCTCTCTGTTCGAGATTCGGCCCAGTCCTGGCGGATAAACTCCATCTTGATGGTATCGCTCAGGTTTCGCATCTTGTACCTCTGGTTCTCTGGAATATTTCTCCGGTCCAGCATAGCTTCAAGGTGCTTGTCAATGTCCTTGGGGTCAAGCACTGGCTCTGTTGGTTCAGGCACGACTGACGTCGACTTGGATCGGCTGTGGGTGAATGTAGTAAAGACGCTCAAGACCTTACCTCGACCGGTCTTACTTTTGGCCTCAGTCGAGTCCTTTGACCCCTTTCGGGAGTCGTTTGAAGTACGTGCCTTTGTTGGTGACGGGGGTGGATCCATTCTACCCAGCATTGGATGATATGACTGTGGTCGCCCCTTGGAAGCGGCTTGACTGCCCGTGTATAATTCCTGAGAACTCGGTGCCCTTGCATCCTCCATGCTACAGCGTGTGCTTTGGGTCTGTTGAATGGGCGGTCGGGATGCAAACTGGGAGTAGATTGGTGTTGGTGCAGGTTCTTCGGGTGTTCTGTTTTCCTTGTCCTTGGATGAATCGACGTTATCGTCGGATCCGAATCTGCCCAAATTTCGTAGCGTCTTGGGGTTGAGCATGGCAGCGAGGTTGTTTGCCGACTTTGGTCTTTTTGGTTTCGTGGGCGAGGGATCGCGAGATTTTGAGCCCCTGGCTTCTTTGCCCGGTGCTGTTACGATGGTGAAGTTGCCAAAACTGGTCTTGACTGGCGACTGTGATCGACCTCGGTCCTGTCGTCGTGGGAATCGTCCTGCAGACTCTTGCTGGTTGTACTGCAGTTCCGCCAGCGCACCTGGGTTGGAGTAGTTCTCAAAGGCCATGATCTTGGGCTGTATCGGAGAGACGGGGCCGTCGAAGGGGGCCTGGAAGGAATGGTTGTCGGTGGATGCTTGACGACGGTGCATAAAGCCGTTGAGGATGGACGACTTGGGTCGTGGTCTTCGAAAATCGAAGCTGTTGGCGTCGGTTGAATTCATGGTAACGCCGTGTTGCAATGTTTCGTGCTTCTATGAGAGGTGCTAAGCAGGTGGTATTCACCCGCAATAATGTTTGTAGAAATGAAGACGGACGGATGTGAGAGAAAAAGCCAGCAGCAGCAATAAACAAAAACGAAGTCTCACGCCGACTGGTGAGAATAAAAGAAGCCAACTAAGACTGCGGACTAGGACTACGCCATTGCAGAAAGGAATAAAGGTGAAGTAGAGTAGAGTTGAGAAACAGAGCTGAGCTGAGCGAGCTGAGCTAGGTAGCAAGAAAATGGTCCGCTTTGAATTTATTGGCCTAGCTGTTTATAAGCGGTTGTTGTCTAGACAACGGACCGTTATCTTATCCGTCCGTTATGTGCATACATACCTGCAGAAGCAGGATGGCGTGGACACGCTTGGATAGCAGAGTGTGTGTGTCTTAGACTGACACTGTTATTGCTTTATTGGGTCAATTGCATTGATCTTGTTTATTTGTTTCCTTTTTTCTTTTTATTCATGGTCAAACTTGGGACAGACAATTCGTTCTCAAGTTACGTACGTAGTATCGCAAAGTGGATCTGCTAGGAGATGTCCGGTGGAGCGGGAGTTTAAGTTATTCTTGTACATGGTAAACGTCTTGATGAATTTAATTCAATTAATTGAAATTTTAATTTGTACCTTACTTTAGTTTCTTAATGTATATGAGCAAACACGAACAGTACATACAAATACGCCTTTCGGGCAGACTAATCTGATATCATGAGTGCTATAGTAAGCTGAGGAAAGACTACTAACCTATGTATCTCATGACTGGGTCTCCCCTTGTTTGTTGTTTAGCTTAAATGAAGGTCAGGCCAGTGTTAGTGGCCACACTCTTTCGCGTTCGTATTGAGGCCATGGCCAGATGAAGCAATGATACGTCATCATGATTTCTTTCTTTTCATAGGCTCATGGTTCGAGTGAGGTCAATAAAATATTCTTCATGTCAGCCAAAGTATGTAGTAGAGGATCTATATGCCAGGATATAGGTACAGTAGCATCAGAGAACCAAGTTGATGCGGGGTATTATCCGCCGATTGAATAATTGGATTACAGAGATTTAAATACCAGAAGAGATACACAATTAATAAGTTGTTTAAAAGAAGATCATCCGTTGAGACCAATTGGATAAACCAGAGTTCCATGAAATAACAACCTAGATCAGATACTGCCAGAACCGCTTCATCATGAGCTTGCCTGGCCCCTGAAACGACGGAGGTGTCATGATGAGATGAAGAGAAGAGAAATAAAACAATACAAGCATATTTAATAATGAGCAACGATTATTATGTGCGTATGTACTCAATTCTTTTGTGTAATTCACTTTGTTTTATACCGATCACATATCTACCGCTATGACTACCGAAAACACTACCCGAAGCGACCCGGCTCAATTCCGCGGGGTCATGGTGGGATAAAGGTTTAAGCCTCTCACCTCCATCATAATAACTACCCAAGTACTCAATCTTTTTCATAAGCCTTTTCTTGTTAAAATAACCTTTCATCAACATCGAATTGGCCTTCTACCGTCACTATATGCGACCTACACTCATCTCAAAGCTCAGAGCAACCTCAATCGCAGCCAGAATGCCCGTTCACCATCTCATGGTTGGTACCTGGACTCCTCCAGGTGCTATTTTCACTTTTGCCTTTGACGATGAAGCTCTCACGCTTAAGCTTGTCAAGAGGACTGAGATTCCCCAAGACGAGCCCATCTCGTGGATGACATTTAGTGTAAGTAAGGCTCTCGCTCTAGAAGCATTGACTAACATTAGTATCTAAGCATGACCGAAAAGCTATCTATGGTGCTGCCATGAAGAAGTGGTCTAGCTTCGCCGTTGAATCGCCAACCTCAATAACTCACCAAGTCTCTCACCCAATGGAGCACGATCGTAAGTCACTTTTCACCATATATGTACATCTACTAACGTCTTCAGCAAACGCTTCTCTTGCCACGACGAATACCCGCGCCATCTTCCTCCTCGCTGCGAATAAGCCTCCTTACGCCGTCTACTGCAACCCATTCTATGACCACGCTGGCCACGGCGCTGTCTTTACCACCGATCCAACCACAAAGGCTCTCAAGGAAAACGTCCAAAACTACCCGTATCAGCCTAATACTGGCATTCATGGAATGGTCTTTGACCCTGAGGAAGAATACCTCTACTCTGCTGACCTCCGTGCCAACAAGCTCTGGACCCATCGCCGCCGCAGCAAAGATGATGCTTCTCTTGAGCTTGTTGGTTCTGTGGATTGTCCTGACGCTCGAGACCATCCTCGGTGGGTGGCCATGCATCCTACGGGTAACTACCTCTACGCCCTCATGGAAAAGGGCAACCGTATCTGCGAATATCTCATCGATCCCGCCACTCGTCTTCCTGTCTACACCCACAAGAACTACCCCTTGATCCCTCCTGGTATCCCCGACCGATGGACACAGTACCGCGCCGACGTATGTGTTCTGTCATCGTCGGGCAAGTATCTCTTTGCCTCAGCCCGCGCCAACTCGTTTGACCTGACCGGCTACGTTGCCGCCTTTAAGCTGTCGGATACAGGTGCCATTGAGCGCCAGATCTGCTTGAACCCTACACCTACAAGTGGTGGACATAGCAATGCGGTTGCGCCTTGCCCTTGGTCGGACGAGTGGGTCGCTATTACAGATGATCAAGAAGGTTGGCTTGAGATTTATCGCTGGCAAGATGAATTCCTTGCGCGTGTTGCGAGGGTGAGAACGCCAGAGCCTGGATTCGGTATGAATGCCATCTGGTATGATTGATGGCACGGATTTAGTAAAAATGCATGAAAAGAATACAAACTATTTCACATTAAGAAGCAGGTTTACGGCAAATACCGTCATATTGTTGCTATGTATTGCCTACACGAAATGTCTGTCATCAACGCTGCTGGCAGTGTATTAAACCCTCCTTGGCGTACCCAAGACGAGGTGCGCTGATATACAAGCAGTAGCTCTCAAAAGCTTGCTAGTCCCAATTATCCATACAACTAAATTCATCTCTTAATTCGTACCATTGGTTTTATGACCATGTTCATCGTCGTCCTCCACAGCTTCCTCGTGGTCGTCACCTAATAACGGTGTTCGTTCGTGCCCCTGAATCCGCGCTGATGAATTTGTGAAACCCATGTGAGATACTGCTCGGGGCTGTATAGGTCTCGAACCATCGGTGAGAGGGGGCGTATTGCTTGTGGCGAGACCTTGCTTGATCTTGAAGAGGCTACGGGTATTGTTCCGAGGGTTGGTAGCTCGATTGGCGGGGCCAAGGCGCAGTTGAGATCTCATTTCATCCAAGCTGGCCTTGACAACAACTGGGGTGCCTTCTATGCCACCGTCAGAGGTTCGGCGCTTCATATGAATGGCAGTCCTCGCAGCGTTGTGGAAACCTCCTTCATAATTACTGCGGAAAGAAGCGGTCTCGATATTGGGGGTATGCGGTTCTGCGTGTTCGTCAACGTCGACCAGGATGGCATCGCCCGGGGCCTTCTTCGTGGCCATAGCTGCTGCGGCGGCGGCGGTAGCATGAATTCGACGGGCTCGGGGTGCGGGAGTAAGACGTCGGATAGCCTTGTGAACATCGACATAGACATCGGATTCATCGACGATTTCCCTGTCTGGTTAGCTACAGCTTCGCATATGGAAACATCTACTCACTCTCCAATCAATTCCTCAATCACATCCTCGAGAGTGACGACGCCAAGAGCGCCATGATCGGAACCGGGGAATTCTGAGACAAGAACCATGTGCGACTTGCCCTCCTGGAAAAAGTTGATGATGTCCAGGCAGCTCGTCTCGGGGCGAGTTTCGACAATGGCACCAAGAGGCACGTCACGGACGGGGATTCTATCCTCGGGGTCGTAGGTGATGAGCGTCTTGACCAAGAGCATGCCAACAAAGTCCAAGTGGTTTCCAGAACGGTAGATGGGGATTCGCGAGTATCCTGAAGACAGAATATCATCCATAGTCTTTTCGTCCAAGATGTGGTCTTCGGCAAGGGTGTAAACATCGGAGATGGGTGTCATAACCTCAGCGACGGGCTTGTCCTTCAAGTCCAGAACCGCTGTGATAATAGTAACCTCATCCTGGTTCAATCGCTCGGAAATCTCGCCTAGAGACTTGTGGAGTGTGACAAGAGTCTTGAGTCCGCTCTTCTTGTACAGGGTGCCATGATCTTCGCCTAGAATCCAGTCGAGAAGCTTCGCGATGGGCCAAGAGACGGGTGCGGTAAGATACATGAGGATAAGAACCGGTGTGGACATGTATCCGCCGATAGGGAGGCCGTATCGAACACAGATGGACTGCGGAACAATCTCTCCAAAAATGACTGCTCTTGTTAGAAGAATCCACGTTCAAGGTTATTATCAGCGTACCGATTAGAATGGTACTGCCAACAACAGCAGCAACACCTCCACCAAGAGTTCGGTCCAGCACAACGGGAAGCGACTCGTTGACAATGACGTTTGATAGCAGTAGCGTCACCAGAACCCAATGCTTTCCTCGGTTTAACAATTTCAATACACGTTTCGCGTTCTTACACTGCGATTCCGTAGAATCGTCGGATAAAACCTGGAGGTAAATACTGTCTTGTCCCATCAAGCTGTAGAGGTCAGTAAGCGCCACGCATTGCCAAGAGGGAGGGGACTTGCGCAATTGTCAATCCAGCAAAGGCACCACCGAGAAGGACCAGAACCATTGAAGCGATACCGAGAACCAAGAGACTGGCACCGACCTCGTCTTCATCACCATGACTGTGGCCCTTGGACTCGACTGGAAAGGCGGAAACAGCTGTCAAGCTGGCGCCAAAGACTCGACCCATGCCGATTACAGCCGGGCGTATTGAGCCCATATTGTATCGTGCAGCGTTTGCCATCGTGACGGGATGGATATGTCGTATATCACAGGTACAGATATATGATGTATCTCGTCACCAGAAGGCGCAGCTCGAGGACCGCGAGAGTCGATTGTTGAAACCAGAGAGTTGGACGCGTTCAAGGTAGGCAGAGAGAGGTAGTAATCAATCTCCGACCGATCCCCAGGCAAAAGTTACCTTGTCGAAGCTTGCACGATAACGACGGAGCGGTATGTGGCTGAGACAGGGGTGCAGAAGTCAAAGCCCAAGCTTGAAAAAATATCGTGATCGATAATAAAAAGATATTCGGTCAATTGATCTTGTTTTCCCTCGTCTCGTCGGGTCAAAAATCAACCTTTCGCACCAAAGGCGAGGTTCGATGAGAATATGGAAGAGGAACGGGCGCGGAAGAAGTGGGACGAAAAGGTTGGAATTAGCTACCTCATCCTTGGATTATATGATGACGCAGGGTGTTACCAGGGAGGGGGAGGCTAAATTGTCCACTAGACCAGGGCCAGATCCCGAACGAATCCACTAAAACAGCAACAGTGCGCGCGCTAGGGTGAACAGGTCGGGTGTTCATCGTAGCACAATAGAAGGGTACCTTGAGCTAGGTTTTGTCCATTTGCGGATACTTTTTTACGATGATCAACACCAATTGGTTTTATTCGCTCTATCGTCAACCGCCTTCAACAACAGCTGATTGGCTTCCGTAGCTCAGTTGGTTAGAGCGTCGTACTAATACTTCATACCGAGTAATTGGTAAATGCGAAGGTCTCAGGTTCAAGCCCTGGCGGGAGCAATGTCTTCCAGTGCCTCTCAGCTGTTGATTTTTTGGTATTTTTGGCTATTTTTGCAGTTGTGATAGATAGCTAATTAATTAAGGTGGTGTTGGTGGTGTTAGGCATAGCACTATAATCACAGCTTGACTAAACTTACATCAAGCACACCCTCCGAGTTCTTCAATCCCTCAATAACCTCACCGCTTACTGGCCCAAGGACACCAAGAATCATTAGTGCTTCATCTCCCTTGGGATCAGGCGGAGTATCAGCTCCCTTGGTATCTTCAGGGTCAAGACGAGCCACCTGCATGAACTTGATATTTATGCCGAATCGCCCCAGAACCATACCAACTCCTCCAATCTTGCCTGGCTCGTCGTAATTATGCAGAATGATGAGGGTTCCCTCAGGTGTAAATACACCGTTGAACCTATCCAGCTTAGAGATAAAGACTTGGTCTTCAATCGCAAACCCCTGGATGACTTGGCTGCTGCTGCTGCCTGCTTGGTAAGATCGAAGTATTACCAAGTTGGCATAAGCTGAAGGCGAGTCGCCTGCACGTGTCTCACTGATGACGATGCCCTTCTCCTTTGCAATGAGTGCCGCGTTGACCATGTTGATGTGCGAGTCACTGAACGACGACACGAGACCCTTGACAAGGGCCGCATACAGAGGCTTGGTGTTGGGCATGCTGGCCAGATCGCCGTGGTAGATAAGTTCGAATCGACGGCCCCCTACCATACCTCCTTTGCTGCGCACATAGTGTTGTGTATAAAGGAGGCCCATCTTCTCTACAAGTTGAACTGAAGGTTGCAGCTTGCGAAACTCTTCTGCCATAATGATAGGGGCATTGACAGCACTGGTGGGAAGACCGCCTTGGAGAATCTCGAGGACCTGTTTACAGACGTCCATGGAAACATTCTCCTGTGCCTCGACTGTCGATGCTCCCAAATGGGGAGTGGCCACGACCTTGGGATGTTTGCTGAGCCGGGCTGCAGCTGAATCTTCAGCAACAGGCTCTGATGAGAAGACATCAATACCAGCTCCTGCGATCCATCCTTCGTCAAGCGCCTTGATCAAAGCCTCCTCATTGTACACGCCACCGCGAGCAACATTGAGCACACGAGCTGTCTTCTTCATCTTTTTGAACTCTTCTTCGCCAACTAGATCCAACGTCGTTGCAAGTAGAGGCGTGTGAATTGTTAGAAAGTCCACAACCGGGAGCAGGTCTTGCAATCCAGGAACAAGCTCTACACCAGCTTGACGAGCCATGTCGGTGCTCGCATAGGGGTCAACTGCCATGACTGTCATTCCGAGACCCTTGGCCATGCGGGCGACATTCATTCCAACCTTGCCCAGTCCAATGATGCCGAGAATCTTTCGACCAACTTCAACACCCACGAGCTTGCTTCGTTCCCAACGACCAGCTTTCACACTGCTGTCCGCCTGGCCCACGTTTCGAGCCGTTGAAAGGAGCAGTGCAATTGTGTGCTCTGCCGCGGCGAGAATATTGCCTGAGGGAGAGTTTACAACCATGACGCCTTGGGTACTTGCAGCAGGGACATCGATGTTGTCTACTCCAACGCCAGCCCGAGCAACAACCCTGAGCTTCCGTCCAGCCTGTACAACTTCAGCCGTAACTTGCGTCTCGGATCGTACAATTAGACCATGGTAGTTGGGGATCAGATCAATGAGCTCTGCGGGCGTTAGGCCTTTACGGCTGTCAACGTCAAAGTGAGGAGTGAGTAACGCCAGTCCATCTGGAGATACTTTTTCAGGGACGAGGATCTTGAGACGATTATGGCCACCGGATGGTGTGTCAGAAGTAGCTGAAGGGGACATGGTGATTTGAGTAGTGTTCTTCAAGTGCTGGCAAAGACAGTGTGTATCTAAGAAACTCAAGTGAGAGGGCACCGGGCCTGGTATAAGTAGGTACAGCACAGTAAGAGTTTAAATGACGTTCTTTGTCCTTTCAGATAACAGCCACCTTTTTGGTTATCCAATCCAAAGAACCCAGCTCAGCCTTGATCACCGTTTCTCAAAGTAAAACTCCTTAATAAGGACGGACAGATTAAGGTGCAGAAGCCCATCCCCCATGCAAGCATCCCACCAACGTAGTAATCTCTGACGCGGGGGTAGTTTTCTCTGCTCGTAAAGTTCATAGGTGAGAGAGAAAGAGAGCTTTTGCGGCAGTAAATGGATGCTCAACGTCAGTGTTACAATACCTAGGTATGGCACATAATATGGCGGGGCAACGCGAGTAACCGTCATTTAGTTATTGTACCCTTGGAGCTTGAGCTTGAGGCAACCCCTCACTCTCCATGCAAGCCACAGCCTTTTCGTGGGGTACATACAAGATGCATGCGGCATGTCAGTGCCACAACTGTGCTTCCCGTGTGTGCCGGGCAAAGAAGTCCAGTTGGCTGATCTGATACATTTTGAAAGCAGAAAAGGCGGTAGTCGTTCACCGACTGACCGAGTGTCTCAATCTGAACACGTACAGACACTCGAATTTGCATCGATAAATATAGTTTATCAAGGGGGTATTATTAAGTAATTGACTTCTAACAGAAAACGGCTAGCATAACTATCAAGGTTCAAAAAGAATAACCCATAATGGGCCAAGGGGATACAGATAATAGCCTGAGAATAACTGCTCATCACTCGCGCTTTTTGAAACTACATATGTTGGTTAGCTTCAAAGTTGGTTCCGATTACAGCTGACTGTGCGCCATGCTTTGATCTCCTCGCGTATGATGAACAATTCTGTTTTTTGATATTCTCAATCTTCAGTTGTAGATACTTGGTTTATGTACATAAGTTGACATGCATGTATCTAGGAGTTCTCCTTGCCGGAAAACTTCTCGTTCTGAACAATCTCAATCCAATAGCCATCGGGATCCAGCAAGAATGCAACGTTCTTCATCCGTCCGTCTGTGAGTCTCTTCTTCCAGCTCACGTTCATATCCTCGAATCGCTTGCACGCGGCATCAAGGTTGTCCACAGAGACACCTAGTCAATTAGCTTTGAACATATCAATCACACATAGCTTGACTTACAGATGTGGCCAAAACCTTGAGGCTGGCTGTTGCCATCGTGGTAGTGGAAGTTCTCGTCCTTCTCGGTGCCATAGTTCCATGTCAACTCGAGAAGACCCTCCCGGTGAGTGATAGTGTTGTCATCCTGGCCCTCGGGGAAGGGCTTGTCACCAGGGTAGCCGAGGAAGTAGAGATTGAAACCAGCCTCGGGGTTCTCGAGGGTGCGCAGTCGAGACATGCCGAGGACTTCCTGGTAGTACTTTAGGGATTTCTCTGCGTCCTTGACACGAATCATGGTGTGGTTCTAGTTGGTTAGCATATTCTATAACATCAACTTAGAAACGGAACTAACCATGGTGTAAGTTGACACATCAGTCTCCTTCACATCTTCAGTCTGCCTGTAGTCGTTTCGGGCCACGACTTCAACCCAGTACCCATCGGGGTCAAGCACAAAGGCAATGTTTCGCATGCGGCCATCAGTGAGCTTCTTCTGGAACTTGTAGCCAGCATCCTCGATTCGCTTGCATGCAGCCTGGATGTTGTCGACCGCAATGCAGGTGTGTCCAAACCCACGGTGAGGCTCCTGGTTACCATTGTTCACCTTGTACTCAGGATCATTTTCAGTACCGTAGTTGTGAGTCAACTCAATAAGTCCTTCTCTGTCAAAGGCGCTCTTGTTGTGTGACACGGCGTTAGGAGAGTCGTAACCAAAGAAATACAGATCAAACTTGTTGTCTGGGAATTCAAGCTTCTTGACGAGGCTCATACCAAGAAACTCGTAGAATTTAGCTGTCTTTATGTTAGCATGTGTCAAGGTGTTGATCGCCAGATTTAAGCCTCTCGGGTGAAACTTGATGGTCAGGGTTGTGTGGACATCAAGTTGTGTGACATACTGGAAGCCTTGGGGTCCTTCACTCGAATCCTGTCACGGTTGGTTAGTTAAATGTACCAATAGGGTATAAATAGAAGATAAGCACTCACATCGAGTGGTTGAACTTGTAGTTCTTGGTGTCTGTAGCGGAAGCCATGGTGACTAATCTGGATTGCGCAGCGATAGCAGGAACACGAGGGGCAGTAGGTCGGGCAAGAAAGTTCTGGATCGATTTAATGCGCTGTGCGACTCTTGCAATGTTCATTGAGGTTTTTGGGTGTACCTGGTATGAATCTGTTGAAGATTTTTAAACCTCAGTATTTATCTTGACTGATATTGAGGTAATAGTGATAATTACTAAGGTACAAGCATGCATGTATTACCCCTCGTCACACACCCCACTTTCTGACGTCAAAACCATCATTCTTACGATTGGTATATTATGTATAGGTATGCAACCACGTTACAGAGTCACCTTTGGGAGATGGAGGAATATATTATATCTTACATGTGACAAGAGAGAGTCCATCCTACTTCTTGAACTTGTAGGTGTCATGTGCACGGTTCCAAAATAGATGTGTGGTGAAGTGTAGGGTAGCTAAAAGTCGTGACCAACTTGAAACAAGTTGACTGAGTAAACGCAATGTATTAAACCACCTTCACCTTCATTTATGACTGTAATTACTGGTTCTATTGATTCCAGATTTGTTACTAAATATTATTTATTATCGTCAGGAAAAACACAATGGCTTAACTTGTCCTGGCTGGTCTCGTCCTGTTACAGCTCTTTACCACCCTGACCGTTCATAGGCCAACGGCCGTACTTTAGTACTTTCTGGGGCAGTTTTTGGTATTAATCACTACCATAGTCCTTGTATTATAGTCCCTATCTCCCCCAGAGCATATGTATACAGATAAGAGAGCAAATTGAGGGTGAATTGGGTCTTCATTGAAGTCTTCATAACCAATTCTAATATACTACTGCAATTGCACCCATGTACATAGATGCTGACGCATGTAGGTTGCGGGGCCGTTGTGAGCCGCCGAAGCTTGGCGGCCCTCCACTGGGCTAACAGAGATCGGCTTCTAGAGAGGTACTTAGCCGCCCACTTTGTCGCGATGCTCGCGTTCTTTTGGCTTTGCATCATTTCATTCAAACGTCTTACGCCAAAACCTTACCAATATCAGAGCATATGATGCCATGATATTTGTGCCCGTCAATCTATCTATTGTGCCTTGATCAACTCTGCGATCAGGGCCAGAGCCAGCAACAGTAACCGCCAACTCGAAATCGTAGCCGCACGCATTTGTCCATCCATCCATCATGGATCGCTTCTCGAATGTCACGGTTGAATACGAGGACTCGGCCATTATGGAGGATAGAGAACAGGGATCGAATGGAAACCCGGGTCGGTCGCCCTTGACGAAAACACGGTCCATGTCGGATGGCGGAACTCCTTCTCGACTTTCGCCCTCACCACGTATCATCGAGGCAGCTCGCCGGACCTCAAAGGACGACACTAGTATTCCAACACCTCAGCCAGTGACGCCTCGACGGCCAAACCCAAACTTGTCGAATCGTGGCTTCTCTATACAGATGCCCCCTCGAGAGTTCACTCCACCGGCCGCCAACTCATACGGCAAACCCGCACCGCTATCACCTAAACTCGACCATTCACAGATATACGCATCCCCTACAAATATACTTCCTCGCCGCTCCCGTGGTCTCGACTTCTCTCGCGCTGCAACCAGTCTGCATCACTCGACCCTTGCCGAACAATCCTCTCCCGACTCATCGCCCACCGCTGGTGGCCGGGCGATGAACATACCGAGCCGAAGAAGTCATTATGCAGGCCCGGAACAAACATCGACGTCCCTGTGGTCTGTCATGGGCAATCAGGAAAAGATGCACATCAGCACCTCGCTTGGTAGCCAGGCGGTTGGATCTGATTCGTCCAGCAGCTCTGATGACGATGAACTGATGGACGAGGATATGGATGAAACCTACGTAACAACTCCGCAGGTCAATAAGATTGGTCCAATTCTCGGGCCTCAAGGATCTGGTGGGACTTTTGGATCCCCTGCAATGAGCAGCCTCATGAGCTTCCAACAGCGACAAAGACCCCGCAAACAAGCCAAGAAGAAGGGTCGCGGATCTCTGGGACTGGGATTCAGTGGTGCACCTCTATCCAAATCACCACCAGCCAATTCTTCTCGCGCTCGTCGTGAGAGCATCAGTTGGCAGGCAAATCAATTGCACATTTCTGGTGCAGACTCCGATGAGACACGAGCAATGGGCGATGTGGAAGGGATTGGAGATGGTCAGCGCAATGTCATTCGGAGAGTCGTGACGAGACGGGGAAATCTTTTGGTAAGTCGCTTATGTCAATTGGAAACATGAGCACGCGACTGACATAATACAGCCCAAAACGAAGGGATTTGCACGAATTCGTGCTGCGCTCATGGAAGAGAGCACTCCCGCCGAATCCGAGTCCCGTCGAGAAGCCGAAGTTGTTAAACAAGTCCGTGATTGCGATATGGAGCTTGAACCCAGAATACCTCAACCGACTGTAGAATCAACACAGGCTATAACAGCACCTTCTTCACCTACTTTAACACAGCAGGAAGGCCTCAATGATGTACCCGAAGACGACATCATGGGCGACATGGCCATGTGCCTTTCTAGCAGTTTTAAGCAACATGCTATCAAGAACTCAAAGGGCAAGATGTTTTGGGATACATTTTCAGAGTCAAGCAGCACCGGCGGCGCCAGAACCACACCGCCTCCTGCTGCTTTTCTTCCTCGAGGTTCATCATCAGGTATCAGTGAGGACGTGGCGATGGACTCACCGTCAGTTGGTGGAGCTACTGTAAGTGCACCCTGGTCTGGTCAGCGAACAACAAACTAACCTCGCAAACCCTGACAGAATGGAGGTTCTCAACCACCTAGCGCTGCAGAAATCACTCGAAGAATTAACAGCAAACGTCGCCGTGATGATGACTTTGATCCTGTCAGCTTCAAACGTCGAGCTGTCAGCCCTGGTATGAGTGTCCACAATTCACCAGTCATGCAGAGCCCACTCCAACGAGATGGTATGTCATGGGGTTCTCGTCCCGGCAGCAACGGCGGCGACAAGGCCGGTAGCAGTGCTCCAAGTGAGGCTGGTAGCACACCAGGAAACCTGTCCGGCAGTAGTTCTGCGGCAGGACGACTTAACGGCAAAGGTCGGGTTGGTTTCCAAGGAATGATTGATACTCACGATGGCATTATGCGTATGAGCATTGAGTAGGTTTCTGGTTGGTTTCTTTCTCGCACAAATGACTTGGTACAGCATTCGACTCGTTGATTCATGAACAAAAAAGCATACGGAGGCGTTATGAGCTATGGCGTTGTTTACGGAATGGTTTTATCGGTTCATTATACATCCAGCCTTTGGAAGCGGCTTTCTCTTATTAATACCCTCATATTGAGCGAAAATATTACGTATCATCAATGTTCCTATTGTATAAATGCCTTCTCTTTATAGGCAGTCCCTAACGCCCTGAAGAGCTTTTGTCTTGCTCTTCCATTATCCATCATATATAAAAAGTCCTAACGCCACGTATGCCAATCCGCCTGTGCCAAATATGGTGTTATCACTCCACGCCAACACCCTCCTCTGGAACGGTGAGCGTACCCAGCTTGTCATCAAGCCAGCGCGCTAGCTCAGCAGCATGACGGCGAAGGGCAGCTACTGCAGCGGCCGAGCCTGCAGCGCTTTCGAGGCTAGCTGTTGTCTGTCCACCGGTGCTCAAAATGCTATCCGCTCCATCTGGGCTGCCGACATTCGAGGACTCGCCAGGAGGAACATGAAGATCGTGGGTGTTGGACGCGCCGTGTTCTGTGGCATCTGGACTGGCGGGTCCCACACAGACAAAGAGAAGACCACACTTCAACCTTCGAATGACAACAGTGCCACTCGAAAGCTGAACTGTGACCGTGGCAGGCTTGATACCCCTTCCCTTGCCAGACTTGTGTGAATCGAGCTGCTGGCTCTGCGATAACCGATCTGTCTCGTCGTCTAGACCTTCATCCTCGAGTGGTGAACTTCCGATGAGATCGGGCGTGCGTGAACCCGGTAGAGAAGCTGCGAGGGCGGGAGCTGAGGTGGAATGTATAGCGAGGAGCGAAGCTGCTACAGTGGCATGTGTTCGAAGAGCGGCTACGGCATGGGGGCTCGCGTGGGCGAGGAGCTTGCCGTGAGGGCTTGTGAGGAGTAGTGTGGGAAGCTGTGGAGTTTTGTTCGCGTTGAGAAAAGCCGTGAGGCGCTTCGTGAGGAGAAGAGGAGGCGTTGGGTGCGAGATGGACATGGCGGATCGAAGGGGGGGTTTTGTCGACGGGTGATTTATCGGGTATATTTTTTGTCGAATTCGCAGGTTGCTTTGTTCTGTGTGCCGAGATTGTTATATTGCAACCGGGCAGATGATCTGCTCTTGGGTGTGCAAAAAAAGCAAAGTCGAAGCTTTGATGGTTGTTGAGGTGAAATGGGGAAACGGCTCAGGTCGGCCCAGGCTCATCATGTTCAAAGCCCTTGTCGATGGCGCCCCGCTCCAGGTGGAGAGCTTTGTGGTCGATTCCATCTCATTGGTTCTGTTAATTGAACGACGGTCGTGTAAGATCATTGGCTGTTTGATGTATTCTTGGACTTTAGAATTTAATGCATTATGAGGTGATGATTATATGAGACATGAAGAAAGTATATTTGTTCAAAAGAGGAGAACTATCAAGAAGAGTAGAACAGGATCAAGACTTGTCCTGATTTTCTTGGTCTCTGCTCAGAGCTGTTTCATTGCCTGGTCTCTCCCATTCAGCAACCTTTCAAGCCTATCATCTTCGATATCCACGTAGTGTCTTCCCTCCTCTGTCCCAAGCTTCCACTCTTGATATGCGAGTTCCACTATCTGTGCAAACTCTATCATCTGAGTCCAAGGGGCTTGTACCTTTGCAGGGTCGTATTTGAGCAGATCCTTCACGATAGTTCTCAACGTTTTGGTGTAACGGGCCCGTGCAAGATACGAATGGATGTTGATGGTCGACTCTGAGCAGTGATGCTCAGCTGGACACTTGCTCCATTCTGAGAACTCTTCAGCACATTTCTTGTCGCTCACATGCTCACAACCGCCGAGAGTACAGTCGCATCCATTTGCAGCAGCTTCTTTCTCCAGACACCCTTCTTTTTCACAAAAGGCAACATGGGAACAGCCGCATTCCTCACAGCAGTAAGTAGGAGCCTGTCCAGTCATCATGGTGAAGATGGTGACACCCACAGACCACATCTCATCTCTGAGGGTATACGAACGAGCTGCCTACAATATGTTAATTGGTGATGCAGACGAAAGCAAGGTTGATTACCTACCTCAAGCGAAATCGTTGACGGGTTTACATCATGGGCACGTCGAGCACTGTTCAGTGACCAAATCCCCCCCCTTGTAGTCAACGCCAGCCCGTCAAAATCTGGATATGAGCTATGAGGTATGGATTGGGCACCAATGGTATGGCATGTGACGGCTGCATTGCTGAAATCGCCCAGTTTACATTGACCATAGGTCTCAGTGCCGCGAGGATGCTGGAACCAGACGTTTCTGGGCTCGATGCAACGGTGCAGAATCGGGAACCAATCGGTATTGATAGAAGCCCATTCTCTGGAAACTTGGCGGCCTGAGTGCCCTGGTTGGTAGAAGAGCCGCCTTCCATCGTGGAGGTATGTCACTGCGCGAGTCAAAGAACGGAGGACGTGCCAACAGAGAGACTCGGGTAGATAGAAATCAGAACTCTCGCAGGGATAATGGCGGAACATGGCACTGAGGTTGCCAGCATCGGCAAAGTCCCAGACGAGCATCTGTACACCGTTTTCCTGAGTAGTATCAGGGGTTTGCGACTTGTTGAAGGGCTGGTGCTCCATGGTGCCGGCGATCGAGATGAGATTCTCGTGGTTGAGGATCTGTCGGATGGTGTAAGCTTGATTATGCTTTGATAGAAGCGTGTTCAAAGCTTCAGCTTCCTGACGATTCTTTGTGACGTCGACAGTGCCATCGGGTCTCACGCCGAATGGGCTGCTAGGACTGGCAAGGTATTTCTCTCTTCGTGGATCTCCTTTTCTGGTAACGGTCCAAACATTTTTCGCAACTTTCTCGACTAGCTCGAATGTATGCTCTTCAGCTGAATCTGAGGGGTTATTGAAAAGTCCCGTGTGGGAACTAAGGTTGGACGAGGATCCGATATTCATGGCGACGATGAAGATGTTTACTTGAGAAATAATGAAGATGGTAATTTAAGAGATGCTTGTCAGTAATATTCTTTTCTTCATGCGAGTTGCTTCAGTCTCTTGAGCAGAGAACAAAGAAAGTTACTCCGCCACATGCTGAATGAAGCGTTACTGCTGTTCTTTGTCCTGAGTGTAACTGATGCTATTTGCGCCATCGGAACAAAGAGCATTGCAATCTTGCCGGCCCAAGTCTGTGAAAGCGGGGAGTAACTCGGCTGCTCGGGCGGTTTGTGTGTAGGATCGGCTTGCACGACCCTTTTAGGTTGTTTCGAACAAAGAAGTCCGTGGTGGTGAGTTTAGAACGCCATGGTAAACGCCAAGTTTGTAATGGCCATTTTCTGTTTGCCGAGTATTTCTCTCAAACCCTGGAGGCAGTGGTCAATACTCCATAATGACGGTCTTGAGAGTGACTGAGGCGAGTCGCGGTAACTGAATGCATTGATCGACAGGGCATCTTCTGGATTCATTCATGTGATGTTTAACCGGAAATGAAGATTTACAAGTGGGTTCCCCAAATTCTTAAGGTCCAAGAATGAGATTGAGACCAGCGCGTGCTTTGTTTGCGACAAGTGTCAATAATTGCGGCATTGATTGATTGACATGGGGGAGAGGCAGCCAGCCCGAATACTACGTAGCACATAAGACCGAGTTAGCATGTTTCACCCAATCAAGTGACCTAGTTACTACGTAAAAGGTTTGCGATGCAACCACCCTGAAACTGGAGACGGGAGGGACAAGACGGGTTTCATGGACAATTTTTCTCTTTTGGTTAGGGTTACGCGGTGTTTGTATTACCGTGTTGTGTTGCCTCTCAAAGTTGAGCTGGCTGGCGGTTAATTGGTGTTGATGCGCTTATTATTGCGCTTTGGTATTGGTTGAGTCGTAGTCTTTGATCGTCAAGATTCCAGCTGGCGGTTGGAATAGAGAAAAAGCAGCCACTGAAACAAGAGAAATGATTGAATGCCAGCGGTAATGCAATGCAATCAGCAATACATATCCACACAGGCTTCTCTATTCGAGGCCACACCCAAGGGAACCATAGGTTCATAACCGCTGGCCTCTCGGCCTTGGCCTTGTACCGTGCCGCAATCTCCACAGCCAATTATCGATTGGGCTCGATGAAACCCTCAAGATAATGCCCCCAACGTTTGGCGTTTGGTACCTGCAGGCAATGGCGCCACTCAAAGTGCTCTAGCTGCTATTGATCTGCACTTCTCCCTGTTTGAGTCAAACTAAAAAGGTACCTGTACCTTTTTGTCTATGCGATACAGTACCTCCCCCCACTTCCCTTTCATTTGAAACGTCTCATTCCCATTCCCATCCAGTCTCATTGTTCCAGACTCTCTCTTTTCATTCATCTTCCAGCCTTCCATTGACATTCTACTCACTGTTAGTTAACAGTTGTTATTGTTACAGCCTTGACGGCTTTGTCTTGGCTTTAGCACTTTCTGTCTCCTTTGTGTCACTTTCGTCACTCTTTCATTCATTCTATTCATCCCCATCTCGAATCAATATCTCGAAAACAGCCACCGAAAACGGTCATCCACTTATATCCCGATTGTCTTCATTGAGAGAGATATCATTCACCGCTCTCATTCGCCTTATTGAGATATTTCTTGGATATCAACTTCTTGCGCAACACTACTATCAACCCATCTATCCGACAACAACTACGACATCACCAACGATAGACATGTGTTCAACTCGACACTAAACACTCGCTCATTCGCGCACCGGTTGCAGCACGAAGTCATCACGATCGCTTATTTTGTTTATGCTTCAGAATTCTTGCTCTTCCTGCTCAAGATAGCAGTGTTTTCGGTCTTCGCTGGCGAAGGACCACGGTATTTTGTCATTTTTTGATACCCACCGACGTCCTTTCTTTTCGAATTAGCCCCCAAAGGCTGTCACGACTTTCGCTATGGCTTGTTGCGGTCACCGGAAGAAGCAGGTCGTGGGGATTGCTGACCAGAAATGGGAATATATCAATCTCCGCGACTTCAAGAGTGAGGGGTGTGGTACTATCTTTGCTTATATCTACCTCTGGCTCATGCTTCTCGTTTCCGTTGCCGTCTATGCCGTTGACAGTTTTACTGCCGTCAACCTTCTCATTTTCGACCGTTGGTCTTCAAAGATTGACCCTGCCATCTCCTTCACTGTAACGAAATGGGTCTTCGGGGTCTGCATCGTTCTCTCTTTCGTCAACCTAGCTTACGAGGGTTTCCGTGCCATTCGGGTTATCAGGCGGGGCAATGTTGCGGAATCCTATCTTGACAGTTTAGCTGTCCGATGGGAATCAATTCGTCTTGGCTCTCAAGGGTTCAAGAGGTTCCTTGTCTTTGCTGAACTAACCAAAAGTAAAGAAGGCGCACAATACATTGCCCTTTTCACATACTTTAACTTTCAAGGTAAGTCGACATATTAATCTGAAGTTCTTTACTAACGTGTGTAGCCTGGATCCGTGTTATCCTTTGCTCAGGCCCTCGTCAAGTTCTTAACGCCTTCACACTCAAGTCAGTGTATGAGGCAAAATTAACACCCACAGCAGACAATGTGGGCGAGTCCATTGCCGGATTCTTCGAAAAGATCAAGATCCTTGCCGAAGAAGATTATCAACAGGCTTTGGTTCTTTCCGGCATGTGTTTCACTCTGGTCATCTGGGTATTTTCCGCGCTTTTCCTTCTGGCCGCCGTCCTCTTCTGGGTCTTCTTCCTTCTTCATTGGATTCCTTCTGCAGACGGTGGTCTTTCTGGATACTGTGAGCGCAAGGTCACAAAAGCATTGATGAAGATTGTCACAAAGACAGTCAATAAAGCTCTGGCTAAGGAGGAGGCCAACCGAATAAGAGCTGAAGTCAAGGTGGCCAAGAAGTACGGAGAGAAGCCTCAATTCGATCGACCTGGTGCTATACCAACCTTGCCAAACGTTGGCCCAGTTAGCAAGATGGATCACCCACCACCACCTATGCTCAACCGTAACGACACCATGACAACACTACCGCCTTACACCTCGCGACCCGGAACGCCCGGCGGCATGGAGAATGCTCCCCCAGTTCCAGAACGCACTATGCCAGTGAGAAGAGGGACAACGACATCCATCGCGAGCTACGCATCTCATGCGACGTCCAGATCTGGAGGTGGTTATAGACAAATTGCATCTCCTGTGCCTGAGGTGCCTCCTATCAACTATCCGGGCCACGCCCTGTCGCGGACTAATACAGCCTCCCATGACAACTTTGGCAACCCAATGCAGTCGGGTCCAGGTCGGTATACAGAAAGCCCTGCTCCAATGCGGTCACTTCCTGGACGGTATACAGAAAGCCCTGCCCCAATGCAGTCGGGTCCAGGTCGATTTATAGAAAGCCCTGCTCCAATGCGATCGCTTCCAGGCCGATTTACAGAAAGTCCTGCACCAATGCACTCCGACGCTGCACCCTTCTATCCTCCTCCAGCTCGTGCGCCTAGTACTCGCCCAGTGGATGACTATTCACAACCCATGGGGGTATTTACTACAGTTGAAGCATTGCATTCTGGCCCGAGAGAATACCAAGCCTACAATCCTGACAGTCGATTGGGTGCTGCCTCACCTGCAGTCTCCAATGCAGGCAGCCGTATGGGCACTGCATCGCCTGCAATCTCCAACCCAGGCGTACCCGCGATGCAACGGCCTTTCCATCCACCAGCTCGTAGTGCTACAGGGCCGGTGCCTTTTCGAGAACCTCCCCGAAGAAACCTGACGGGTACAATGCCGCCTCGCTCAGCAACTGCAAGGCCAGAAGGGGCGCCTCCCTATAACTATGACGTTGAATCCCAACGAGGGAGGGATTGGTGAACGATTATGTAAAATAGGCTGGAATTAATAATGAATCACGAATCATAATCTTGGTGTTGAGGAGGTCTCTTTGAATACTAGCATAGCACAATATACCTGTTGGATGGCCATACTTGGAATCATTTTTGGAATCATTCAAGAAGGTGGCGTTTTGCTAACTTTGGGGTTGGTCAACGACGCCCTTGGAGAAACGTCCACGCCGCTGATTTGCAGCATACTAACTCAAGCTTTGTGATGACATACATGATGACAGAGAATTGATTCAATTACAAGCATTTAAAAGACTATTTAAAAGACGGCATGGCCAAGATTCTGTTCTTGAACCTTCTCTTTGCCAGTCTTGGATTCAGCTTACAATACGCATTCCAAAGTCACTTAATTCAATCTTACGGATTCCTTATTAGCAACAATATGTCCTCTATGGCATCACAGTGGCACGATGGCGAGCTGGCCATGCAGCAGCAGCTCAAGATCCCAAAGCGAGAAAACCCTACGTCTCCTGGTTTAGCACCACGATATGGCGCACGAGTGAGCCAGTCCCCCTTGGTCGCCCTGGGTACTCTGGATAACGAGGGCCGCCCATGGACTACGGTCTGGGGCGGAGAACGAGGCTTTGCAAGGCCGGTAGCTGAAGGCGTACTTGCATTCAACAGCTCTGTTGATACTCGTTATGACCCTGTCTTTAGAGCTCTCTGGGATGGCATCGATGATGATGGCATAAAGCAGGGTGCCATCAATAAGCCCAATGGGGGCGATGGGAAAGGTATGTCGGGGTTGTCTATCGATTTAGAGACAAGAGATCGTGTGAAGCTGGTGGGAAACATGATTGCTGGTGCTACAGTGGACGAAGGCAAGACAGTTCAGATGGCGATGGCTGTGAAGGAGAGTCTGGGTAACTGTCCGAAATATCTGAATAAGAAGGACATTGTACCTAGCGACATGGCACCGGAACTTGTTTCAGAAAAGCTGCCTCTGTCGAAGGATGCCTTGGATTTGATTGCAGCGGCGGACATGTTCTTCCTGTCGAGTACCAATGGAGTCGCTATGGACACCAACCATCGTGGAGGGAGTCCTGGCTTCATAAGAGTTATCAAGAATGAAGAAGATGGGCTGGAGCTGATATATCCAGAATGTAAGTTTACCAATTTTTCATGTAAGACACAAGCTAACAAGTATCAGTCTCGGGAAATAGATTATACCAGACACTGGGGAACTTCAAGGTGAAACCATTAATCGGCCTTGCAATTCCGGATTACAACACAGGCAATGTTCTTTACCTTACAGGCAGTGTATCAATACTTGTCGGGGAAGAAGCTTCTTCATATCTTGCAAGGACTAAACTCGCCATCAAGATCTCAACAACCTCTGTCAAATTTGTCAAGTCCGGACTTCCTTTTCGTGGATCTCTCGGCGAATATTCGCCTTACAACCCGCCTGTCCGTCATTTACTTTCAGAGCAGGACGCTCATATTGGTGATGCTTTAAATGGTATATCAGCAAGTTTCATCAAGCGCGAGGCTCTTACACCATCGATTGACCGGCATACTTTTGAGCTGTCCTCTTCACAACCTATCAAGAGTTGGCATGCTGGACAGTACATCACGTTGGACTTTGAGCAAGAAGTGTCGGCTGGATACAGTCACATGAATGACCATGATCCTCAGAGTCTCAACGATGACTATGTACGGACGTTTACTGTGTCGAGTCCACCAGGGAACGAGAAGGAGGTGCAAATCACGACGAGGAAACATGGCCCGGTGACGGATTTCCTAAGGAAGCACAATCCGCGTGTTCCGTTGGAGATTCCAGTCATTGGTTTCGGCGGCGAAGAGGGTTTCCGCATTCCTCTAGAACCGCAAGGTCCTCAATCCATCTTCATCGCCGCCGGCGTAGGAATTACTCCAGTGCTCGCCCAAGCACCAGCAGTCATCCATCACAAAGTCCCATTCAAACTCCTATGGACTCTTCGCTACGGAGACCTGCCCCTCGCGAGCGACACGTTCTCTAGGATTCCAGGACTAGAGAGCGTGACTACACTCTTTGTCACGGGTCAACCGGACAAGGGGGAGTTGCTAGATGAGGTAGAACGGGCTGGGACACGGATTGTAAAGCGACGAATAGGGGCTGATGATGTTGAGAAGTTCAAGGGCCAGAACGCCCGTTTCTTTCTGTGCACGGCGCCGGCATTGCTGGCTGCTCTGGAAGGGTGGTTACATGGGGAGAAGGTTGTTTGGGAGGACTTTGGTTATTGAGAGGGTGGCATATAAATTGAAGTACTGTTGTGTTGGTTTGAAGGCCTAAGCACATGTCTCATCTCTCGGCTGGCCGGAGTTTATCTTGGTTAGCTCGTGGCGGTTGAAAGGACTGAAGTATCGGAGGTCAATTAAAACCCCATGTTCCCTGAAGTTTATTTCTAGTTGCGGGGAGATGTTTTACATATTGCCGAGCTGGTAAAGTCTGGGGTTGATGAGAGCTGAGATTCTTGATGTGGTGGATTTGATGTCAAGTCGAGGTTCTTATTACGGACTATGTATCCTGTAAGCAAGCCAAGGCCTCATGCCGTGACATAACCCCTGGAACACATTATTGAAATATAAGTATGGGACTCTTATCATGATTTCAAATTATTCATGTTAGTCATCCAAGTTTACAAATGAATTCGGTTCCCCGCAGACATGTTGGGGAGATGGGTTACAGTTTACATCAAGTTCCACTCCCCCGCGCTTGAGGTTGAGAAGGTTTCTTGTCCGCATGGCGTAGGAAGATAAGATTTATTAGCTGCACTGTTGGAAATTACATTGCGGTTTCCCTTGAGAGTTGAAGGTCAATGTCAAGAGAATGGTCATATTCAAGAGTGGAGGGAACTGAGCCCTCGGAGAACATGACAGTAATGAGGGCGTTACAGTTTACAGAAAATGCCCCATGATCGATCGAGTCAAGACGAAATAGGCACAAGATTGCCACATGCCAAATGAACTTGAAGGCTTCAATTACCCTAATTGTTGATTTCTGGTGGATCTTTTCCTGTAAGTCGCTCAAAGTTGCTGTCATCAGGTTTTTGAAGAGTATCATATCTCTTGATACGATTTTCATAGATAACATGATAAAGATATCACAAGATGGCGGAAAAGTCCATTTCCTCGGCCACTGTATTGATCATCATGACTCCGAGTTCCCGAAGTTTTTTGTAAGCTTGGTCTGGGTCCGCTGTCGGCGGTTGGAAAATCGATTTCCGAGAGACCCATTCATTTATTGATTGCTCACCCAAAGCGGAACCGGCTAAAATGCATCCATCGCATCGCAGCACATATGTATCGTGGCAGTGGAACCTCTGTCTACGCTATTTTGAGCTATCAATTGGTCCGCTAAATAGCTCAAAGTTATGAGTGCTTTCTCGGCGTCTGACTAGTAGCGAGGCGAGCTGGAGTTTGAAACCGTTTGGTCCAAGAGAGAGCACAGGGTGTTGATACGGTGTTGGCTATTATTTGGTTCAGCTGCAGCTTTGGTAGGATCAATTGGGCGTTAGAAATTAGTTGTGATCAGCAATTTTATCTCGGTCCTAATGTCTATAGAGGCTTTTTTTTCTCCATGGAACTAGGTATCCTGGTGGTTCGATGTTGCTCAACAGGCGAAGAATGGTTAAATATAGTTGTCGTTTCTCCTCCTTCTCCGCCAGAGGGCACGATATGTACGTAAGTTTTCCATACGGTTAGGAGACCATGATCTGATTTTCGATTCAATGTCATGGCATGCAATTTACTAGTGCCAAACTCGAAACACGGTGCATTTTTTGGAATCACGGGTCAACCAGCCAGCACTTGTAGAACACCCATGTTTATAAGCTCAGGGATGCGTTGAGCGTGGAGTCGATTGCTGCAATAGAGCTTTGGGTGTAATAATAATTTGCTGTTTGAGAGATTTAATGGTCGATTGTTGGCGCTGAGTCCCAGATGCAGTTGTATCAAGTTACTAAAGGTCACACAGTTGAGCCAATTCTTTATGTAATTTAATTGAGACAACTCTGAACGTAGACGCTTCTGATAATCAAGATAACTGCTGTAGAAATCACCCCGCATTACGGTGTACGTGACAGGGGTTTGGAGGAAGCGATAGCGTTGGTATGGAATCTGATTGATTCACGGTGCTCGCTTACAAAGACGTGAACGTGGGAGCATGAAGCCGGACTAGAGAATCCGATCACAGAGAAGTGAACCCTGTTGTCTGAGTATGGGCAAGATCAGCATAGTAAGCCAAGATAGATTTGTTTTGCCTTGGGTCTAGGCGTTAGATGTTGTTAAACCGTAACTATCTCGGTATACGGGCAGGTGACCTCAATGATATGTAGGAGTGAGTAGTACAGCTCAAGAGGCCAATTTACGAGTTTTCGGGTTCAAGGCAAAACAAGTCTGGCAACTAACTAACTCTGCAGGCAAGGTACTTATTGGTTCTCCCGTAGAGCTCTGTTCGATTCATGCTGTTATGTATCACGTAGCACGTTCCCTCGAGCCGGGCTGGTGGAGTCAGTCGCATGGCTTAGATCGCCGTCGTCATACCCCGCCACTAAGAGTTGGAACGTGAATTTGATCCTTTGAAGCGAGCAGGGAACAAGATGATGAGAGACAGTGACTATCCTTGAGGACGTAGGTATCCGTAGATGCATCGATTTTAACCGTTGAGATCTCCAAATCACAGAGTCGTAGCATGGGATGGAGTCAATAGGCGAAGCCACTAACCACTTCAGGCACTACATGGTGTGAAATCATCAACAATCAAAAGAAAGCAACATGACCTCGATGGCGTGCGTATGGTGCGTGAAAGGGCCTGGACTTTCGTATTTGTGGGTGATGGCACCTAGGACCAAGATTCATTCAAGACTGGGATTCGAATGGCTTCGGGCTCTTTAGCGGGCCTCGCCTGAGGGTGGCCTACCAAAATGCTCATTCACTGAGTCTAATAGCTTATGCTATGCCCACTTTTCCCTTATTAAGGCCATGAATGGATCCAATGGATCTCGGTGCACTTACCCACCATCTTTCTACTACCTACCGCCTGGAGATTTGGATCCTAGGTATTATATTCTCCTAGAAGGCCCGGAAAGAAAACCTTCCTTCCTCTACATTACTCTAACTCAACACCTCCATCGTCTTTTCTACATATTCACGCCATACAAACAAAACACACTCACTCATATACTACCACTCAACTCTTGACAAGCCACAATACAACTCTGCGAAACGCATACTGCTGCATCATTGTTGATTTCCGAAACCCCCGCCATATCCGCCCGCCGCATATCCATCTCGCCTCGCCTCGCCTGGCACTCACTCACTTGCGTGCGCAGTATTCGTATTCGACCGGGACAACAATCACAAGCTTGCCACATCGCTATTTCAACCATCACCTGATCGCCACGACGACCTCAAACAACACAACTCTTCAGATCTATCCACTCTCAAAAATTCGGCCGTAATTCGGTTTCTGCGCCGATACTGCCGCCCTCGCTTCCGTCTGCCGTCAACTACCGGCGCCGGCCGCTGCTGCTGCTCTTCGGATCGCGAAACCCCTCGTTCCGCTCAACCCGCCACTTTCTGTTTATCCTAGAAAACAACATCAACAATCACAACAATAGCCAAAATGGCTTGCGACTACCAATACGTCAAGGACCACACAACCGACGACTACGTCTTTCCCTCGCACCGCTTCCAGCGATCATGCTCTCCAGATAAGACTCCCTTGTGTCTTGTTGCTTGTGGTTCATTCAGTCCAATCACTTTTCTTCAGTAAGCTTATCCTCTAGAATATGGCTCTTTCGCCATGTCATCTTTCTTGATCGAGCTGGGAACTCTTGAGTTACGGCCGATCATGAAAATCGAATCTGTGAGAACAATAACTAACCATTGGGCAGCCTTCGAATGTTCCCCATGGCTAGGGACCATGCTCGTAATGAGAGTAGGTGATTTCTCATTGCAACATGTGGAGTATGACTGACAATAATCAGATTTTGAAGTTGTTGCCGGATTTTTGAGTCCTGGTGAGTACTTCAGACATTATACCAGAGTACATAGGCTAATGCTGTGATAGTCAGCGATGCCTACAAGAAAAAGGGTCTTGCTGCTGCTCAACATCGCATTGAGATGTGCAGGCTTGCGACTGAGAACACCTCCAAGTGGCTGATGGTGGACCCTTGGGAAGCTGAGAGCCCAACTTACATCCCAACTGCCAAAGTGCTCGACCACTTTGATTACGAAATTAACGAGGTTATGGGTGGTGTTGAGTGCACAGATGGTACTCGAAAGCGCTGCCGCATTGTACTTCTTGCTGGTCTTGACCTGATTCAGACCATGTCTACTCCAGGTGTCTGGGACGAGCGCGATCTCGACCACATTCTAGGCAATTATGGCGTTTTTGCCCTGGAGCGCACAGGAACTGAGATTGATTCGACCCTGGCTAACTTGAAGCAATGGGAGAAGAATATCCACATCATCCGTCAGGTATGTCCCCGCAATAATGGCCAGTTCTGCGATATTAACATAATAACCCAGGTCGTCACCAATGACATTAGCAGCACCAAGATTCGTCTTTTGCTCAAGCGCAACATGTCAATCGACTTTTTGATTCCGGATGATGTAATATCATATATCTACGAGCACAATCTCTATCGCGATCTTGACATGCCTGACTCCAAGGGCAAGGGAAAGGCCATCACAAATGGTCCCGATGCCAGCACCAGCACTGGCTGAATCCCTTCGCAATTCGAGTAAACGATAGAACCAGTGCCCGACCCTCACACCGGTCCCGATGCGGCCCACAACACGAGCCTTCAGCACAGTGACCGACTAATTAGACCTCACGACGCAAGCACCAGAGCCGAGGCCACGAGCCAGGATGGTTTCTGGTAGAGATTTGTTTCAGTCATTACGATTTTAGGATCAATGGATCTTGTGTTATAGACAGCGAGATGAACCTCAGCGGATGAGTTGGGTCCAGTTCTGGATGCGCCGAGGGTGGGATATAGAAGGCGTGTTTATGGGGAGGTGGACTTTTCACTTTCCTTTATGACAGTACATGGCTCTTGACGCAACCTGCTTTGAATCAGCGGTTGGATAGAGCGTGCTCTTGAGCGGAGTTATTTCCATCAATTGAGGCATACAAAGACGGGGTATCCCGCTATCTTGGGGCTCACCTCACTCTTGCTACTGTCCTTGCCTGGCAATGTCCTGAGTTGTCGGAGGTGTCCGAATATTGATATGCACGTGTCTGTGGTTTAGGCACATTGTAAGGTGGATTCGCCGAGGCTCGCTTCAGTATTCTGGAGCAGATGATGGATAGTCCGTGTCGCCTTGATTTGAAAGAGCTTTATGTTTAAGCTTGACGTTGACAAGCCATGATGTTATAGAAAACAAGAATGGTCAATGTAAGGAGTTTAGTTGGGGGAGATACCCGTGGAATTCATTGGCCTGAAACATGAATTACTTCAATTACATATCTTGACGAATAAAGTCTGTCATTCAACTGCCGCAACTCGTACGAACGCCCAGTGCTCCACCTATTAGGCTATTAACGGGCCAAAGATACCTCTGTGAGACAATATCTCCGTCTCTTTCTTTCTAGCAAGATTGCACAAAGACAAAGTCAGCCAATAGATCTGCATCCGTCAATAGTTTACAAGGAGTCCAAAAGCTACAAAAGGGACCTGCGAAAAAGGGCAAAGCGCAAGTCGCGCAATCGATGCTGACTGGTCACCTCCTCTGGCGCATAGATAAACGTGCCAGATCGATAGGACGTTTGGAGGCTTGGCGGTTATATTAGACGGTTAGGAAATGGCTATTATAGTGATGGACCTTTTGCCAAGGTGATAATCAGGACGGAATCAAGCTCGGTAAGGTCTTTGGTCTTTGGCGCCGGGGCTTGATTGTAGAAGCCCAGACTATCATGAGTACAAATAGCCGAGGGTGGCCCTGTCGATCATGCAATGGCAGGGCAGTTTAAGCGTTTCTCAGCTCATTTTCAATATGAAGCTTCAATTCCTTGTCACTTCCCTCATCGGCCCTCTGGCTGCGGCGTTGACTCTTGCTGAGATCAACGGTGACCGATATCTCTCGTCCTACGCCGGAAAGAATGTCACTGGTGTAGAGGGTCTTGTTACAGCTGTCGGTAGCTCTGGGTTCTATCTGCGATCGACAAAGCCTGATCGTAACGATGCTACCTCTGAGGGGCTGTATATCTTTGGCAAGTCTGCCGTGAGCAGTGTGAAAGTAGGAGATGTAGTCACTCTTGATGGTCTGGTTGAGGAGTATAGGTGAGTTTCAACATCTCAAGCATTGAATATTGCTAACATCGTTAGGTCCAATAAGGACTATGTCTATCTCACTGAGATCTCTTCCCCCAAGAACATTGTCGTCAAGTCCTCTGACAACAAGTTTAAGCCCAAGGTCATTGGCAAGGACACCACCAATCCTCCTGGAAAGCAATTCTCCAAGCTTGACGACGGCAATGTCTTTGCTGTGCCTAACAACGGGTCTCTTGTCTCAGTGACCAACCCTAAGCTGCAGCCTAAGTCATATGGTCTTGACTTCTGGGAGAGTCTTGTTGGTGAGCTCGTCACTGTTCCTAAGGCGTATGCTCTAAGTCGGCCCAATAACTTTGGCGATTTTTGGGTCAGGGGTGACTGGAAGGTGTCCGGTCTGAACAAGCATGGTGGTTTGACCATGGTTGGAAGTGGTATGTGCGGCCTAAACGCAGATTGCTCATAGCTGATTATGTAGATGCTAACCCTGAGGCCATCATCATCGGCTCGCCTCTTGATGGTTCCAAGAACCCTGACGACACCAAGCTCGGTGACTTCATTGGCGATATCACCGGCATTGTCACATATGCCTTTGGTTTCTACCGCATTCTTCCTCTAACTGCTGCCAAAGTTAGCAAGCCTTCCAACGCCGAGCACCCTGCTGTTAGTTTCACCAGCAAGGGATCTTGCAAGGGCATCACAGTTGCCGACTACAACACCGAGAACCTTAACCCCAAGTCTACTCACCTGCCTCTTGTCGTTAAGCAGATTGTTGAGAAGCTGCGCACTCCTGACCTGATTTTCCTTCAGGAGGTTCAGGACAATAGCGGTGCCACCAATGATGGTGTGGTCTCTGCTAACATGACCCTCGCTGCTCTGGCTGATGGTATTGAGGAATCCAGCGGTGTCCTGTATGAGTGGGCTGAAGTTGAGCCTGATAATAATGAAGATGGTGGTCAACCTGGCGGGAACATTCGACAGGCTTATCTCTACCGACCTGATGCAGTTGAGCTCGTCAAGCCTAATCAAGGCGGTCCTAACGACGTTAATGCAGTCCTCGACGGCCCTTCGCTCAAGTACAACCCCGGCCGTATCGATCCTGCCAATCCTACTTGGGATAATAGCCGTAAGCCTCTCGTGGCTGAGTGGAAGCCTGTCAAGGGCACCAAGAAGTCCTTCTTCACTGTCAACGTGCACTTTGGCAGCAAGGGAGGTTCAACGTCTCTGCACGGGGACCCACGCACTCCTGTGAACAAGGGCGTTGAGAAGCGCACTAAGCAGTCTGAGATCACTGCTGTAAGTTCAAACCCTCTCTGTATCCAAGACATAGCTGACGACCTGTAGAACTTCATTGCGGAGATTCTCAAGAAGGACCGAAAGGCCCACGTCATTGCCGCTGGCGACTTTAACGAGTTCGCTGCTGTTTCTCCCCTCCAGACTTTCGTCAAGACATCTGGCCTCATTGACATTGACGACGCTGCCAAGATTCCTGAGACAGAGCGATACACATATTTGTTTGACAGCAACTGCCAGGCTCTGGATCACATGTACATCAGCAAGGAGCTCAGAAAGGGCATCAAGTTTGAACATCTGCACATCAACACGTGGCAGAATAAGGCGGGCGAGGTCAGTGATCATGACCCTAGTGTTGCCATGTTCGACCTGTGCTAGATAGAATGATGTGATATATGATTGTATAAATACTCAATTAGATCCGCTTGCATAATTCAGACATCTTCATCCAACCGTTGGACAAACGTAACAAATAACTACTCGTCGCTGCTGTTTTCGTCGTTACCGCGTTCTCCCTCTACACCTCCCTCTTCCTCTTGGTCATCGTCGCTATCGTCATCTTGACCAGGATCGGGCATAACGATGCTGTTCAAAAACGATATCTAAACGTGTCAGCTGGCTCAACAGCGAGGAGGGCAGACAACTTACAAATCCAACCATTGGGCGTATAATCTCGCTGACTTTCTCCTGTGCATCCTCTTGGTAAAAGATACTATCGTCAATTGCAGTCCCAACAGTAAAGTTTCTCAGCTTCAACAACGCAATATCACGATGTTCTATAGTAAAGCCTTGCGGCTTGGTCTTGAGTGCATTCTGCTTGTTCTTTTCCGCAAACGCAAGTAATGCTGCATTAGGATCAGACTTGTTGGCGGCCTTTGGCAGAAATGTGCGTTTGAAGGCTTCGTCGTTGAGGACACGACGCCATCGATTTGGTCGCTCGTCAATGCTGGCACGGAGTTTCTGTATTTGATCACCGCTGGGACACCATAGACCACCACCTATGAAAGAATGTTTAGGTTCGCAGTGGACGTAGTAGCAGGCATATGGACCTTTACGGCCAGTCCGAGACCATGCGGCGGAGAAATGAGGCTATAGTCATGAGCATAGTTCAGGGTAGAGTTGATAGGCTCATACCTTGTATGGTGTGGGATCTTTACTGAAGCGAATATCTCTGTGAATGCGAAAGATGACATCTTTGATTGGCAGTTCGGGAATCGTATCATCAGCCTCTATAACTGATTCTGATGCACATTCAACAAAAGAATTCCAATCCTTCAGGGCACGTCGATATTCTCCATCATGGGCTGTACTTGTCAGTTATGCTTTGAGTATGGTAATGTGGCATCTTACACTTCAGCCAAGGTCGCTTGTTATTGGCTTTGAGGTCTCGCAAGAACAACATCGTATTCTTGTGCAGTTTAAAGTCTTCATATTCCACACCATCTGTATCCCTCAACTTTTCCAAGGGGATGATAGTGACCTTCGGCGGCGCGTCCGAATCGTCCTCATCATCGTCATCTTCCACTTTTTCTGGTTCCTGGGATACCTTTTCTTCGTAGGATTCCTCAGAATCTTCCTTTATGGGTTTCTTCTTTGGAGGTCTTCCACGCTTCTTTGGCGGTGGCGCATCACTCTCTTCGGTACCATCGGTGCCTTCAAAGTATTGACTTTTAGTGGTGGAGGTTCTCCGAGAGTTTCGACGAGTGCCGGTAATCTCCTCTGCGGCACGTTTTCGAGGAGGCATTTTGAAAGTAATTTTTTTTAATTAGAGTAGAATGATGCTAGAACAAAGAAATATCCATAACGTCATCCAGGAGTGAACCGTGAAGACCGTGTCAATGGCAAACGCGTAGTCACGTGGAAGACGAAGACGTCACGTGGACTGTAACCGTGTAAGTTGATCTTGTTGCCATCCTCAAAGTCAAATCTCAACTATTGTCAATATCATACAGGGCATGTCTCATCAACTGTTGTTGAATCAAATCATGAATCATCTCCTCAGCAATAGCCTCTCAAGCTCGAGATATCCAGTCACTCTCCTCCAGGTCCCTTGATCGCCCCAAGATGCGCCTTGCAGGCAAACAGCCTCTCCAGAAAGCTGATGTCTCCGAGCTTCTTAATAAGCCACTCATCTGCCTGCTCCCGTATGACTTCGTTTGGTGTTTGGCTTGTCATCTCAGTCAAAATCGCCCATAAGCGAGCTGCAGCACGGAGACGCCCCCAGTCCTGGCTCTCCATGACTGCTTCTTCCTCTTTCAGGTAGATGATCCTGCCAATGATTTCCCGTCTTGCAGACCACTCGCAGTCAAGTGAACCCTTCCTTGCTGCTCTGATGAGCTTGCCTTCATACACTTTCCATGTATCAGCAGGAATACAAGACCTCTCTCGCTCGGTTCCGGCAATCGCCATCTGAATACGCTTCAAGGCTTCATCTTGTTCCCCAGGTGTCGGCTTTACATACATTTGACCCAACATCTCGAGAAGCTTTGGCTTGAATTCATTCCACTGATCTGTTCCGATTTTCTCAGCCGCAGCGCCAACTTCGAGGATGTATGATGGGCAGTAAGCAGGAAGAACCTTGCCGCTGGCGTCAGGGGCATCGTCCATGTCGCTATCTTCTCCGTCTTGGGAAGGCTTTGGAGAAGCGGATTCCTGGTGATAGTTCTCGTCAAGTGACTTCTGTTGCGTGTCCATCTCCTCGCCCTTGATGAGAGATGAGGCAAGGTCGATATCCATAGAGCCCTCCATTTTGAGGCCTATCTTCTTGGAGGCATCTCCATTGCGTGGATGCTTGGTGGCGGAGTCGTCATTTGTCTGCTGTGCAGTGTTGGAGATCGGAAAGTTGGAAGCGTTCTTGTTCTTGTCATGTTTCAAAACGATGCGTTTCTTTGCTTTGCGACTAGTCGTTGGCGGACTCTTTTGCAGATCCTCTACGAGTTGTGCCATGAGCTTTTTGGGGATGGGCTGAGTCCCTGACTGACTCTTTCGCGCAGTCTCCGTTGCGAGGCGTTTCTGGACCTTGTTTCTCGGACTCTCTGGGGAAGCGGTGCTCTGTCTCTTCTTGTTGGGGTTCTTTTTCTTCTTAGGTCGAAGCGAAGCCCTTTGCTCATCAATACGTGTCTTAAAGATGCTGATGAACTCTTCGGCGGTGCTCGCAGCATCCAGTTGAGCGCGCTTCTCTGCAAGGTTAAGTTTCGATGGTGTGAGTGCAAGAACAGTCTCGGGTTCGCTCCCGTCAGTGAACTTGAGGTTATAGCTTGCTCGTGCTTTGGCAGCGGTCATGCTTCCACACCTGGCCATAAACTCGATGATGCTGCTGCGCAGGTGAACAAACTCGGTTTTCGCATCACGGCCGTTTTCTCCCGCTTCTCCAAAGAGATCTCTCAATGAGTCGATAAAGTCGGTTTTTGAACTTGGCATGACAAAAGACTTTTCCATCTTGGCTGTTGGCTCTGATGAAGCCTTTGAATCCTTTTCCAAGATGGTGGTTGAATGAAAGATTGAATGCGGATGGAGCAAGGCAGTGAGTGACTGTCAAAAAAGATTGTGAATGCATTAAGAATAAAAGGGACAATAGGTAAGGAGTGGGTATAGCTATCAATCAAAGCGCATTTCGTAGGTGGTGGTGATTCTTCAGATTAGCACTGCCCTTCCGCTCCTGGCACTGGCAACACCTGCACAAGACCTAGATAATGTATTAATGGGTCTCCACCACTTCCTAGAAGGATACCTGCAACCCAGACAAACGGCCATGTTCAAGATCAGACCTCGAGACTCTTAAAATAGGTAGGACAAACGAGTGGTGCATTTCGGGAAACTTCTTGGGTGGTTCGTGGAGAACCTTGGTCAACTCAAAGGTTCAACACATGTATATCAACGTCTGAAAGAGACGGCTCAAATAAGACAAGAGTTTGGAACAGAGATATACCGTACGTGAGGTCTCAACCTATGCTTGAATTGAATGCGTTTTGATCTAGGCACTCTATCTTTCACGCATAGGGGGTTCCATGACAGGCTGCATACACATGAGCAGAGAGCCAGGGTATAAGTTAGCAAGGTGTCACTAACATTATGTCTAATAAACCAATGATAACTTGAACTCAGCAAATTCGACTTGCACGAAGCGAAAGGTTGGTACGGCGTTGGCTGTAATCATGATATTGCGCTATCTACTTTACATCCTGCGCATCCGAACCTCCAACCAAACACCGAAGAAATGACTTCATTATGTTCTTTTCCCAAACATCGATCTATGCATTTAAAGCTCATCGTGGATGTTGTCATCCTTCTCGGCACCATCGCCACCGGCACCCTGGTACATCTTGGAGGTAATAGGGTAAGCGACGTTGGAAAGCTTCTCCTTTTGCTCCTCAAAGTCCTCAGCGGTGGCGTCAGCGCCGTGCTCATCGAGCCACTCGTTGGTCTCCTTGACGGCCTCGAGGATCTGGGAAAGTTAGCATGTGCGTTTCTTGTTGGGTGAGTAGTGGATAAACTTACAGTCTCCTTCTCCTCATCGTCAATCTTTCCACCAAGACCCTCCTCATCGTTGACCTGGTTCTTGAGGGAGAAAGCGTAGTTCTCAAGGCCGTTTCGGGCCTCGATGCGCTCACGGGTAGCCTTGTCCTCCTCGGCGTACTTCTCAGCCTCAGCGACCATGCGCTCAATCTCCTCAGGGGTAAGACGGCCCTTGTCGTTGGTAATGGTGATAGACTCCTGCTTACCGGTGCCCTTGTCGTGGGCAGAGACCTTGAGGATACCGTTGGCGTCGAGCTCGAAAGAGACCTCAATCTGAGGAACGCCGCGAGGAGCAGGGGGAATGCCAGTAAGCTCGAACTTGCCGAGAATGTTGTTATCCTTGGTAAGAGATCGCTCACCCTCGAAGACCTGGATCAGGACGACAGGCTGGTTATCAGCAGCAGTAGAGAAGATCTGGCTCTTGCGGGTAGGGATGGCAGTGTTACGGGGAATCAGCTTGGTCATGACTCCACCAGTGGTCTCAATACCAAGAGTCAAGGGGTTGACGTCCATGAGAACGACACCAGAGGTTCCCTCCTCACCGGAAAGGACTCCGGCCTGGACCGCGGCACCGAATGCAACAGCCTCATCGGGGTTGATGCCCTTGGAAGCCTTCTTGTTGAAGAAGTCCTCAATGAGCTTCTGAACCTTGGGGATACGGGTAGAACCACCGACGAGGACAATGTCGTCGACGTCAGACTTCTTAAGCTTGGCGTCCTTGAGAACCTGCTCAACAGGCTTCATGGTCTTCTTGAAGAGGTCGAGGTTGAGCTCCTCGAACTTGGCCTGGGTGAGAGTCTCGGAGAAGTCCTTGCCGTTGTGGAAGGCCTCGATCTCAATACGGGTGCTCTTCTGAGAAGACAGAGTACGCTTGGCCTTCTCGGCCTCACGCTTGAGCTTACCCATGGCCTTGAGGTCCTTGGTAATGTCGACGCCGTTCTTTTGGTTGTACTGCTTGGCGAAGTAGTTGATGACTCGCTGATCGAAATCCTCACCACCGAGATGGGTGTCACCAGCGGTAGCCAGGACCTCGAAGATACCGTCGTCAATGGAGAGAAGAGAGACATCGAAAGTACCACCACCGAGATCGTAGACAATGATCTGTCGCTCACCGTCGGTCTTATCAAGACCATAGGCGATAGCGGCGGCGGTGGGCTCGTTGACGATTCGGAGGACGTTGAGACCGGCAATGACACCGGCGTCCTTGGTGGCCTGTCGCTGGTTGTCCTGCGGGGGGTTAGCTGGCTGGGCAAATATAGAGGATGGATATTGAAACTTACGTTGAAGTAGGCGGGGACGGTAACGACGGCGTGGGTGACCTTCTTACCGAGGTAGCCCTCAGCGACTTCCTTCATCTTTCCAAGAACCATAGCAGAGATCTCCTCAGGAGTGAACTGCTTCTTGGCGCCATCAACCTCGACCTGGACAACGGGACGGTCATCACGGTCGAGAACCTTGAAGGGGAAGTGCTTGATATCACCCTTGAGGGTCTTTTCGGAGTACTTGCGACCAATGAGACGCCTAAATAGTTAGCAATTGTGTGCGTGGTAGGAGGGATTTGATTGTGTATGCATACTTGATATCGTAGATGGTGTTTGTGGGGTTCGCGGCGGCCTGGTTCTTGGCGGCGTCTCCAACGAGACGCTCGTCCTCGGTAAAGGCGACGTAAGAGGGAGTGATTCGGTTACCCTGGTCGTTGACGAGAATCTCGACCTTGCCCTTCTGCATCACACCGACACAGCTGTATGTGGTTCCAAGATCCTGGGAGAGCTGGTTAGCGGGGTTATTCATGGTGAGGGGCAAGACGTGGTAAACGTACAATACCAATGACAGTGCCGTAGCTGTCGACTTCGTCGGCCTGAACAGTCTGGACAAAAGCCAGAGGAGAGAAGAGGAGGGTGATCCAGCAAAGGAGTCCCAGGCCAAGGGCCATTGAGCTCCTTGAACGAGCCATGGTGAGCTCTGTGAAGTTGCTCTGCTTTTCCGAAAGAAAGCGCAACAAGATTCTGAAGGAAAAGGAAAAAAGAAAAAGAAATCAATCAATCAATCGTAAAGCTAGGCCACTCAGTCAAGCCTGCACACAAATTGTTTGGTATGGAAGAAAGAGGGAGGGTATCGTTGAAGAAGAGAGACTGGTGAGTTTGGGGGAGGAAAGCCGACAACTTATTAAGTAAGGTGCCTCTCCAAAAAAAAATGTAGATGTGTTCAGTTCCATAGTTAAGGCCAGCCTGGCAGGATACTTGCGGCTCCACGTGACAGGGATGTGCTTGTAAAACTTTATTGGAGGATTTTAAGCCGGGGAAGCGCTGACCCCTGACACCTGCTCAAAAGCGAGCGCCTCAATCGACAGGGCTGGCCTATGTGCTACGAACGACAGAAGGTGTTGGAATAATGAAAGGATTACGTAGATTTCGATGGGTTTCTATAACATGAGTCACTTGAGCATCTGCCTAAATCATTCCCACCAGATACCTGGTTATTAGAGGCAAAACCTAGTTTAACATCATCTCTTTAACAAAATAAAGAAACTTTGGCCTCAACTTCGAGAATATTCCCGGGGTTTGCCCAGTTGCCTTCAGGCTTCAGCCTCCGCCCGCCGGAGCACACCTACCGAGATGTCTTTTCGGGCTAATGCGACAACGCCAGAGGATCCTCATATCCTTTTAATATATCCAACTGTCAGCTGAGGGACCGTCTATAAGCTATCACTACGTAAATTGCGATGTTAGACCAATAACTAGTGCATGATAAGTCATGCATATAAGCTCTGCTTCATGACAGGACACGTTTAACTTTACCCGTTTTCTAAAGTCTAGATCCACCGGCCACCTACCCTAGAGCTGGATACATCACCAACAAAGGCTAATTCATTCATGACTGGAATTACATAGGTAGTTACTATTTGCATATACATGCGTTGATCATTCGCAGTTTACATTAACTTCCTTCCCAACTCATCGGGAATTCTATACATCTCACCAGTCTTATCATCTTGAAGCCAATGTTGCTCTGGAAGAACCCTTGGATTTGGATCCTTAATCGGCTGAATCAAAGTTCGATGCTCATGTTGATGAATTGATCGAGAAATCCTTGGTTCGTAGACCGTATGTATGTGACGTCTAACATTTTCGTGGACAACGGGGTCTTGGTCGTGGATTGTCCTGTCAAAATCGAGACTGTTTTGAAGATGGAAGTTCGCTTCGCCGTTTGACCCAGCATGAACCTCTTCGTTTATACGATCAAACTCGGTGTTTTGAGAGTGGTTCTCCTCCAAGTTTCGGTTGACATTGGCCTCTTGGCTGGTATTCGACTCAATATTGACGTTAGATTCTCGTGACAAGGGCTCGACGTGTGTTGCTGCATATTCGGGCCCTTCTTGACCAATTGCTAACCGAGAAAGTCGTGCTTGAGTAGGACTGGATTCTTCGACGAGGTCAAACGGCGTCAAAGGGTCGATATCTATTTCGGGAAGCATAGATTCATCGGGATCAATGACTAGCCGAGATAGTCTTCTTCTAAGGTCGTCTGCATGGTTATATTCTGGCGCTATCGAATATTGCTGCGATGTCCGTCGAGATATGTCATCCAAGGCTCCAGAGACGTTCTCTTCGGAATACGAATCATTGTCATCCTCCAGCTCTACACAGGGGCGAGGCCTTTCAAATCTGGCCGTTCTGGGCGTTGGATTTGACTTTAACGGTTGAATTGCCGGATGGACGAGAAACTCGGAAGTGTTTTGAGCCGCAACGGTAGGTTGCCGTGAAATTTCCGGGCTGGTATTCCGATCAGTCTTTGGGCTCCAATTCAGGAGACTTCGAGATTTCCGATGCCGTTGTGTAGAACTCCCATATGAAGCATTCAGACTGTTTTTGTTGCTCGAAGAAACGGGTTCTGTACCCAAAGAAGCAGGATTTGCTTCATATCCATGGAAAAGGCGTGATGTCCTCTTCTTGATGGCATCTTTGAGACGGCTCGCCATGTGTTCGTTGCAAGTGAGCGCTCAACAAGACCTAGACCAAGGGATAAAGTGATCGAAACAGGAACAGAAGCTACAGAGATTAGCTGTATATCGGTGCTATCACGAAATATCAGGACACATGGCCTCTGCGATAAGAGTTAGTTGTCGTGTCATGATTTGATTCGATTCGGTGAGACTCTGAAACTCCATGTCATTATGATTCAGCTGAGGAACGATGATAGGTTACATCACATTCCCCGCCCTTGATCGAATCGTGAATGCCGGCCGCTCGGGCAAATCGATCCATGATGCTTCACATCGAACTAATGCACGCCACTGAAGCTTAGCAATGCCTTAGATCTCAGCCCTTCTTGGCAAAACCTGCTCATCACTTCCTATTATATCATACTTCCTGTTGACTTTGGACGACTTTGGGACGAGGTTATCACCAATTTCGATCCGTCAGTGGATCAATTGCTCTTTGTGGGTGAGGCTCATTAGATCGGTGAGACATGGACTGAGCTTCGCCCTTGCCTGCCTCATCGGAGCAGTTGTTCCACATATCAATCCTCGATCATGACGTCGATGATAGCTTTTCTTTTCAGCTGTTATTGTTGTGGTGAGTGTCGGCCCACAACTACAATGGCCTCTCCCTCTGACGTTGACGTGGACGCAGACCATACAACAAATGGAGATCCCGGAATGACATGGACGGCTTGAGCCCATCATCACTGTAGTTTTCGATGTGCATCTCCACCATCTCACATCGTAGTACGCAGCTAGTAGCTCGCTCTGGAACTCACCGTTGGCTGAAGCTTATGAGATGACGTCCATGATGAGGCGGATATATCGGACCTAGAACGACGCGTAACATCTTCAAGTATATAAGAATAAGCATATCTCGACTTCTTTTGCTATAACTCACATCATCATCTTCTTTTCAGTCACAACACCAACCAATACACCCCTGAATCTCAAACACTTATAACCCACAACCCGAAATCTACAACAATGGAGAAAGCAAGGCAGGCCGTTTCTAGCTTCATTTCCGGTGACGGAAAGCATAAAACAACTGTCGATGAGGACGTTAAACCTCATGTGACCCAAGAAACGTTGGTAGACGATAGACATCTCTCAGCCTACATGATACTGACTACGCTCTAGTATAAAACCCCACGAACACCAGTCTGTCACGACTGCTCTCGATAAAGAGGTGCATCAAGAGCATCACCATACAACTGTCCAACCCATCACTCATAAGGAAACTCTGTAAGTGAACTTGTCAGTTCCATTATATTTGCATACATCCTTCACGGCGTTGAGGCAACAGTCCAACCAGATGAGTCAAACGAGCTTAGTAATAAGATCTTTGCCCAATAATTAACTTGTACGACGTCTCTGTTCCCTTTCCACAACATATATATATCATATACCCAACCAAGTTATATCCAACCAAGTAAAACCTTCACGCCCTGATTTATCTTGACACTTTGCCGTTTATTTGGCTTTTTTTTTCTTCCCTATCAGGTTAGCCCTACAGCTGGCTACCTATATGCCACCTGTGATCAGATTTACTTTACCGTTATAAAGGAATTTATTAACAACTCAGTCCCGAGCAACACCATCATAATCTTGTTCCTGTCGAACACAAGACTTTCGACCATGGTAATGAGCAGGATACTCGGGCTACTCTCGACAGAGAAGCCGCCAAGTTTCGAGACACCAGTGAAACACACCAAACAACACACTCTACAGAAGCTGCTCCAGTTGTGACTGGCGAAAGGCGAGTATCTCCCCTCTGAGACCTGTATCAACGACTAACATTACCCTTTTCAGGGTTCACCATCATGTCCACGAGCATGTCCAGCCCGTGATTCAAAAAGAAACGATTCAACCTAAAATCGTACACACCACGATACCGATTCACGAGACTCACCATGCCAAGCCCGTTCATCACGGAACTTCTACTCTCCCTACCAAGACCCTAGAGGAGTTCACTCAGGAGCGTGGAGGCCTTAAGGAAAAGGCCGCCCAGAAGCTCACTGAATTTGAGGGATGTCCCAAGCCATATCGACGAGACCTTCAGGGCGAGCAGCTTCAGGGTGACAAGAGCATGCATCTTCACGGCCATGGTGACAACTACGGCGAGAACCAGAGCTTCGCCGGTCGTGAGGGTCAAGGCATTGGCCGCAATACTGAGGGTCTCCATGGTGCCGCTGCCGGAGCTGGAGCTGCCGCTGCTACTCGCAAGCATCGTCACGGCCTTGGCCACAAGGACCGCCGTGGATCTGCTTCCAGCAGCAGCTCCATGAGCTCTAGCGATGAGGAGTCTCGTGGCCTGGGAAAGACTTCCAAGACCAAGAACCGTGGTCTTGGTAGTTCAACTGGTGTTGGACCCGGTGCAGCAGCAGCAGCGGCCGGAGCGGCTCATCATCAGAGCCGTGAAGGTGCAGCTGCAGCTCCCACCAACCTCGAGGGTACCCATGGTGTCAGTAACAAGACTGGCCTTCAATCTGGTCCTGGTATTCCCGGACCCGCTGGTCTCAGCCAACATGTAAGTACTCTTTGAGAGGTGACCAAATTCAGTGAGCTAACGTATATAGCCCCGCGACGACTCTGGAGTTGATATGCAGACTGGTCGTAAACCCTCTTTGATTGACCGTCTGAACCCAATGAAAGATGCCGACGGTGATGGCAAGAAGGGTATCTTCGACTAAGGCGTTTGTTGGTAATGATCAATACCTATTGTACGATTAGAAATATATGACAAGTTAGGCATGATGCATGCAAGTTTATAAAATGACTAGTATTGTTTTAACACCTTTGCTGATGATAGAATAATGAAAATTGGCCGCATAGTTATACTGTCACTACCACGATGCTGCCCTTGATTTGTTATATTGATATAACATTAGTACCGTGTTATTCGTTGTCTCACACGGCCCCGAGTTTCTTCTTCTGACGTCGATATAATATTAGACTACTATGATACACCACTGCATAAAGGCAGTGCCAGAAGACTTTTGCTAAAGAGAACTTATGCCATGGAAACTACCTACCTAATCCTTAAGGGACTTTAGGATATAATTATTAAATTACCTAGGTTCTGGTACTAATCTTAGGATACCTAGATAGGTAAAGTGCTCCCTATATCTCACACATGATTCTTCTTCCTCTTCCTCTTTCTTTACTTCTGTAACTACCGATCCCTCCGTTCAGTCTGCCCATATGTGCAAGACGTTTCTCTACGTAGCGACACCCTCTCCTTTGCCCAGGCTCTTTCGACACTTCATGATAGACTATGCTTATCCTATTTGTATCCGCTGCACTCCTTGACGACTCCAAGGTCGATAGATTACCGGGATTCCTTGGAGCCCGATCATAATTATAGCTTGCTATGCCCTACGTTCCGAAGAAGACTCCTAGTGGTGTTCTTTTGTCTACCCCTGTCCCTACTGACCACTACTTCATCCCATTGGGACCTCCAAGCTGGTCGACAAACCAAAGTAACTTGGTTTGACAAAAGCAATCGTCATGTTCGTTTGTGCTTTCATGACATCATTCGACCTTCATGGTCTTTCCATTAACCCCTGGCTATCGTAAGGTAAACTTGTAGAGATCTGTCAAATCTTACCTAGATTCATAGAAAGCTTAGGCAAGATTTGAGAAATCTCTACATGCCTTAACTAGACTTACCCATACCTTTAGGTATTCCTTGATAAGGCAGAGCGGGTAATATCAACTGGTGAAGTGGCATTTCAAAAGGCCCGGATATTGAAGGATGTCCATAGGACGCTTGTTGATGCTGGTCGTGTTGGAGTGGTGGAACGCAGGCCGAATAAAGGTGAGGTAAAGGAAAAAGATGAGGCTGCCAAATAGGCACCAGGTGGAGTAATTGGAAGAAAATAACTGGTTTATTTGACTTTAGATTGTTAAAGAACGGGTGTATCAGCATATCGTTTGTTCTAGTTGTTTTGAGTGTAACTTATTCACACACCTATTCAAGATTCAGTTTTATCTTTTGATAGATGGTCCTACAAGATGATGTATCGCGTTAAACGGATCTTGGGAACATCAACAGGCTGATATTGGAAACATCACTCAAGTAAAAGTAAATAGGTTCTATTGCGTTCGGATATCCAGTATGCTATTACTTCCTCTTTCACAACCTCCTTTATAACTTTGGAAATGTGAAGTTGATCTTGATGTTTTTCGGTCAAAGAATGTACTTGAGGGCTCTCTCTTGAGTTCATACATTGCAAATGTCAACTCTGCACACATGCAATTTTCAGCTTTAGAGAGATAGCAACTCTGTAAAGAAGACTTTGTACAGCCTGATGTTCTTCATGCACTCAGCACCGCGGCGACCAATTCTCGATTCATCAGCATCGGTCAGTCCCTGCATCTGCGGGGGAGGAATTATATCCAACAGAGCCTCACACTTTGTAGTTACGCCTCTCACTTCATTCCACTTAGAATCTTTCTCAGACCATCATCCGAACCCTTTTGGGAGGTTTGCCATTGGAGATAAAAAGGTAGCCCAGGTTCATATCCCTTCTCAAGAACGAATTGCTGACATTGCATAGGAGCATAATGTATTTATGGGGGTTGGAGTTCGTCCAGACAATCAGTGCTGGAGGATCGAGCTAATAGTAATAGGACCCCGAAATTCAGAAGCTCATGTCGTGGTCCAGCGGCAGCAGAAGCGACAACCTTGAGGAACGACGAGCCATTCCAATGGTTTCGGAGAGTCACTTAGACACATGGCCAGGAACACTAACAGATGAAGCCGGAATAATGGCCCTCAGGCCTGGTATTTAATACTTTAATGACAGGCTAAGCTTTTAGTCTCCGGGATAACAAGTCTGCCTGCCCCTACCATCTCATTCGACATTGCTCTACGACAGTACATCCACCTCCAGTTTGACTTAACGTCTACATACAGACATATATATGTTTCGACTCGCCACAAGACGGCCATTTCTAAAATAGAAAATTGGACTTTCAACATGGCACCTCAACGACCCGTACTCGTACGCGTAATTAATTGAGTAGGGCTGACGGGAAAGAGACGATAGGTGTAATTGGAGTGACACGGTACTTCTTCAGAGCGGTTGAGTTTGGTGGGTTGGACCTTATCAAAAGATGGCGTCAAGTTCGCGGCATTTCTTATTAATGTTCAGGCAAATTACTTGATATGGCTTCCTCGACGAACTCTGAACCTAGCCACTGCTTAGAAGAGGTTGTAGAAAGATATACTTCGAGGACTGGAGCATAGGTGATTGCGACACAAAGACTATACAACCTTGGTGACTTGATCACAGTTTTCTCAAATTATAGTTCCATATTGAAAATATATGCTTTAGAAAGTTTTTAAGCTTTTTCCTATATACTGGTTGGAGTTGCCACCGTCCCTTGACAGAATATTGTTAGGGCGGTCGATATAAGCTCCCATCGATCTGCCCATCTCATTACACTGCCTGAAGTGTATCTGGATACCTACTTTAATTTCCCTATCAGAATGTGCTAACCTTACGATATCACCACATCCAGTTAGGGATGAGGATTGCGAATTGTCACATCCTATGTATCTATCAACAAAGATAAACAAATACTAAGTTGACACGCTACCTTGAAGATTTATAGAAATTGACCTAAATTTATACCATGTTAGGTACGTTAAAGTAATACGTAGGCAAGTGGGATAAACAAGAATGCGAGTTCACTCTACACACAAGACAATGAAATGCACAACAGCGTAGATATATATATTTTGCCTTTCCACTCATGTAAGACTACTCTAATAACCCAGCAGCAACAGTTTCACCTCCACTTCGTATCACGACTCTTTGCCCTGGCTCAAGGGGAACCTTGACTGCAAGCTTGATGACCACGCGCGCAACACCACCAGGCTGCACAACTCTAGGTTTCTTCTTGATAATTGTTCCGCTGGCCTTATCCAGCGTTGCTGTGATTGACACAATCTGTCCAGCCGAATGCAGTCGTCCGCGATGTAGGTCCACGGGCATGGGCATGAGGTGCTCGAACGCCATGGCCTTCAGGGTGAAAGTATCTCCGCAGTTGATAGGATCCTTGGTGTGGCAGAGCATATCGCCAACTCGGATGTGTATAGGATCGATGTTGGTGAGAGCAACACTGACGCTTTGCCCGGCAACGGCCCAATCTTGCATGTCTGAATCCACCATGATTGACTTGACGTATGCTTCCTCTCCGCTCGGTTGAACCAATAGGGCGTCTCCAATCTGAACAGAACCAGAGTCAACTCGCCCAGCGATAGTTGTCGTGCCTAATTGCGATCTGAAAACTTCGGAAATAGACATTCGGAATGGCTTCTTGAGAGCACGTGTTGTTGATGGCTCTGAGTTTTCTAGAGCCTCGATCAGAGTAGGGCCTGTGTACCAAGATGCCGCCGAGTCTTCTGTTCGACGGACAAGATTGTCGCCATTTAGACCAGATATGGGGATGAAGTCGATGTTTTTGGGTTGGAAGCCAAGGCCAGCGAGGAAACCATTGACCTGTTGGGCAATTTCGTCAAAACGCTCTTTTGACCAGCCAACCATGTCCAACTTGTTGACGGCAATGACGAGCCGTTGGACACCGAGACTTCGCAGGAGCAACACGTGCTCTCGAGTCTGTCCCTTGAGACCCTTTTCGTAAGCTCCTGTGTTTGCGTCGATAACCAAGATAGCAAAGTCAGCTTGACTAGCCCCTGCGATCATATTGGGAACAAAATCCCTGTGGCCCGGTGCGTCAAGAATAGTGAAACTGGTATTCTCCGTCTCAAAATGATTTGTTGCAATGTCAATGGTGACACCCCGCTCTCGCTCCTCACTCCTCTGGTCCATTACCCATGCCAGGGCAAAAGACTGCTTACCAGACTTTTCAGCCTGCTTTCGATACCGATCAATGGTGTGCTTCTCGACAAATTTGAGTTCCAATAGCAATCGACCCATTAGGGTACTCTTGCCAGCATCGACATGTCCTAACTAATTAGCATCGTGATCAACAAAGCAAGAACCCAACTTACCAACAACAACAAAGCTAATACTCCTCTTGTTTGAACTATTCTCGTACTCCTTGAGAACATCAAGCCCCTTACTTTTAGGGGGTAGTGCCTCAGCAATCTTCAGTCCGGCAACATCCTTTTCCGCTTCAGAGATATCTTTCTCTTTCTCCTTCTGGGGCTTCTTGGGAGCCTTTGCCGGTTGCTTTTTGCCCGCTGAATCGAATTAGATTAGCCCATTATTTCGTCCTTGCAAAACTCGAACCTTTCGCCTGGGCTGCGAGGACCACGTCATCTGGACTAGGTTCGGCGAAAGCTTGGGCGACAAAAGATGAAGAGGATGTGTATGGCATAGCAAAGACTTCTGGTCTTTGGGGGTTGGCCGGAGCAGATCCAAAAAGCGCCTGAGCAAAAGCAGATGGGGTAGCTTGAGGCACAATGACTGGCAAATCCTCTTCGATAAGCCATGTGGGCGTAGAGCGGGTCTCTTGCTGTTGATTATTGTCGGCAGTAAGCTTGAACTCTGTTGGTTTCTCACTCAGTGGCGATAGGAACTGCGGCGTATGTTCTGGCATCTGACTTGTCTGGCCGAAAAGTGGTTGGTTCTCTTTTTGTGACTCATTGATAGCAAGGTTTTCGAATCCCTTTGCGGCTCTTTCCATGTCCTTTTTTTCTTCGGTCTTCTTCTTCCTAGCAGCCGCAAGAGCCTGAAGCTTTGACATCTTGGGACCACCCCCGGCTCCTCCCAATAATCCCCCACGAGGACGTTCAGGCTCGATAAAGATAGTCTGGCGTTCTTGAGGTACGTTCAACCATGGCATATCGTCAAAGTGCCATGCAGGAACTCGACATGCTGGTGGAAGATCCATAAAAGAGGTATATCCGTTTGACAGACGTCCATGGTCTGCTCCGGCCCCAATGAGGCGTTGCGAAGGAGAAAAAGAGACTGACATACCTTCGGGCGCTTTCTTTGCTGGTTTGGGGGCCGGAGCAATGAATGTCTTCATCAAGTATGTGACTGACTTGTCGATGTCGTAGTAGTAATGCCATAAGGCATCCTCGATTTGTGCCTTGGTGACTTTGTTGGCCTCAGTTCCCAGGACCCGGCGGACCTCAGCAGTTCCATCGTCCATAGCCTGGCGATCCTCTGGACTGAGCTCGTCCTCTCCTTCCTCCTCGTAGTCGTCACCGTCAAATTCAGATACGATTTCGTTCGTATCGAACGTATGAACGATTCGATGGCGCGACATGTTGTTTAGTTGGATCGACAAGGCAGAAGTTGTATTTGGGTCAGATGTTGTTTGACGTAAATCTCGCAGGTTGTTGATAGAGGAAAGTGTCTGAGGTCTGAGAGAAGAGGACCTGTGGGTTTATATAGGGGAAAGAATAAAGTTAATTATGCTCGAAATATGCTCACGAAATGCGATCCAGTGAGCAGGTTTACATAGAAAGTTTGGATCGATCTAAGTTGTGTTTAACGATGCATAACCGATTTGTAGCGGGGCACAAGCTCATGGCGGGGTTCCTGGTATGAAGTCACAGGCCCAAGGCTACAGCCCAGAACCAGCAGGCGCTAATATTTCGGACTCTTGTTTCCCCGGCCGAATGCTCGGTGTACATCCTAGGCATCAAAAAATTGAAGTGGGAGAATTGATCAAGAAAACGATAGAAGCTCCGAGCTGCCACCATATTTCGTGGGACCTTTTCGACATCGCCGTAATCGCCCTTACTATTGCGAATACAGCTCCCCACGGGTGGACAAATCGCAGTCAAAATGGATTCGTTGAGTGAGTCCCGCACACTTTTGTCGACGAGGGGCGAGGGGTAATTAGCTAACGAGTTGGGAATAGATTTGGATGTGTCGAACGGTATTTGCGACGACTTGCCATGATGATGGTTCCTAGCTAACAACAATAGCGGCGGTGATGAAGGATGAGCAGGGTCGTCCTTTCATTGTCGTCAGAGAGTACGTTATTCACCATTGCTAACCTCACCGTTGATTCAACACCTAACATCTTCTAGTCAGGGGAAGAAGAAGCGCCAGTTTGGCAACGAAGCCGTCAAGTCCCATATCCTCGCCGCTCGAACGGTCGCAAACATTGTCAAGTCGTCTCTCGGACCTCGCGGACTCGACAAGATTCTCATCTCCCCCGACGGAGACATCACCGTGACGAACGATGGCGCTACGATTCTACAGCAGATGGAGATTACCAACCACGTTGCCAAGCTACTAGTAGAGCTTTCCAAGTCTCAAGACGACGAGATTGGTGACGGTACCACCGGTGTTGTTGTCCTCGCTGGTGCTCTGTTGGAGCAGGCCGCCGATCTTATCGACAAGGGAATCCACCCCATTCGAATTGCCGACGGTTACGACCAAGCCTGTGATATCGCTGTTGCTGAGCTTGACAAGATTTCAGACACCATTGAGTTTTCTCGTGAGGAGACCTCAAACCTTGTCAAGGTCGCCCGAACAAGTCTGGGTAGCAAGATTGTGTCCAAATCTCATGATCAGTTCGCCAACATCGCCGTTGACGCCGTCCTATCCGTTGCCGACCTCGAGCGAAAGGATGTCGATTTCGAGTTGATCAAGGTCGATGGAAAGGTCGGAGGATCTCTTGAGGATACCCTCCTTGTCAAGGGAGTTATTGTCGATAAGGACTTTTCTCACCCCCAGATGCCTTCAGAAGTCCGAGACGCCAAGATTGCCATTCTCACCTGCGCATTTGAGCCTCCAAAGCCCAAGACCAAGCATCACCTCGATATCACCAGCGTCGAGGAGTTCAAGAAGCTGCAAAACTACGAGAAGGAAAAGTTCATTGAGATGATCCAACAGATCAAGGATACAGGTGCCAACCTGGCTATTTGCCAATGGGGTTTCGATGACGAGGCCAACCATCTCCTCCTCCAGAACGAGCTCCCAGCCGTCCGATGGGTTGGTGGACCTGAGATTGAGTTGATCGCTATTGCTACCAACGGCCGAATTGTCCCCAGATTCGAGGACTTGAACGCCGAGAAGCTGGGTACTGCTGGTGTTGTCCGAGAGATGTCCTTCGGCACAACACGGGAGAAGATGCTTGTCATTGAGGAGTGCGCCAACACCCGAGCTGTCACAGTCTTTGTCCGAGGCAGCAACAAGATGGTGAGTTGAGGAAATGTTATGGTTCAGAACAATGCTAACATGTATAGATCATCGACGAGGCCAAGCGATCGCTGCACGATGCCCTCTGTGTGGTGCGAAACTTGGTCCGCGACAACCGTGTCGTTTACGGTGGTGGTGCCGCTGAGATTGCCTGCTCTCTTGCTGTTGAGGACGAGGCCGTCAAGACCCCCGGCCTTGAGCAATACGCTATGCGTGCCTTTTCCGAGGCTCTCGACACCGTCCCCATGACTCTGGCCGAGAACAGTGGTCTCAACCCCATCGCTACGCTCGCAGAGGTCAAGAGTCAGCAGGTCAAGGCTGGTCCTGAGGGCCGAGGAAAGCTTGGTGTCGACTGCATGGGACGCGGAGACAACAACATGAAGGACGCCTTTGTTATTGATCCTCTTATCGGCAAGAAGCAGCAGCTTCAGCTCGCCACACAATTATGTCGCATGGTTCTCAAGGTCAACAACGTTATTGTGTCGGGAGCTGATGACAACGACTTTTAGAGGGAGATAGATGAGCGATGAATGAATACATGCTTGTCAATCTTTTGATGATTGAGGACTGGTTATGCAGGTAGATGATATCCGTGTATGTATAATCAAAAGTACTGTATATTCTTCATACTTGAAGTTTGTTGTTGTGACAAGTTGATCTACCTATTTAGCATTTGTGATTGGATGCTGTCATGTCTCACAGGGGGTTCGGGGGATCAAATTCCCTTGGCTTACGTGCATATCACCTTAATGTCCTGCATTCAATAAATCTCACCTCCAACACAATACCAACCGTGATCTCAGACCCCAATCTCCAATGCAGTCAGCCGAGTCCGCGACATCAACTTCAGGGTCCTTGGCAGATACCAATTCTAATGCCGTCACCAAACTGCGGCCAAAACCACGAAAAGGTCACACCAAGTCTCGAGCAGGTTGCTCTAGTTGCAAGCGAAGAAGAGTAAAATGCGACTTTCTTAGACCAGAATGCGGTGCATGTCAACGTCTAGGCCTAGAGTGTCAGTACTTGAATAAGTCTATACCCAGTGGCCAAAACTCGAGGGCTGTTGTCTCACGACCATTACGGACTGATCCGGTCATGTTCGATTGTAATGATCTCGAATTCTTTCGACATTATCTCTTCGAGGGATACCCTCCTCTTCCGGTCGATGGTTTTGCTGTGTGGCAGCAGGCCTCGCAACTTTCACACAAGGTGAGCCTATTAGTTGATCAACATATGAATATGAGGTGACTGATATGTTCTAGTATGACTTCTTACTACACTCGATGATCGGTCTTGGGGCCTCTCATCTAAGTCTATTGACACCCTCTGGGTATGAAAAAGCGGCTTTGAAACATCGAGTTATTGCAATCAGGGACTTGAATAAGCACCTCGCAAAACCTGACCTCACCACCCAAGATGTAGAAGCAGCCTTTGGGGCCATACTCAACCTCACCTTTCAATCTGCGTACATGGACGACGGACTCATAGACTTTCTCACTATGATCCGAGGATGTAAGTCTCTTTTCAAAGTTCTTTACATATGCTCATTATTTCAGGCTGGCTTGTTGGGACGCATTTCTACGATATAGACGCCGGTATATTCAAGACATTCGCACGAGTGAAGTATCTCGAAAGAGTCAAGGAGCTTATGCAAGACAATGATACATCAAATCACTATCTGGATAAAATGATCGCCGAGGGATTCTGTCAAAGCGTCCAGAAGCTCGGTGCGTTGTGCCATAGTGTTGCTGAGCTGCAATATCTAGCACAATTACAAAGAATTGCGAGCCTGGCGTCTACAAATCCCGCCGAAAGTTTGTCTACCTATGTGCCCTCTTAATATACCCATACTGACTTTCAGGTTACCATGAACTCACCTTTCTGTGGGATGGACTAGGTGATCTTAACAGCAATGACTTTATATCATTTATCGACACCAACAACTTTACTTCTCAGTTAGTTATTATCCATATTCTCGTCCTTGAATTTGTCATGAGCCGAAAAGCACTTGGAGAAAACAGGAGGCCTGGGTCGGGGAAGAAAGGACAGGATTGCAGAAAGACCATGTCAAAGGTCTGGATTCAGCAGATTCTGGAAAAGCTTCCCGCTGAGTATTACGAGTATGGGGAGTGGCCCCTGAGGTTTACCAATAGTCTCAATTACTCGTTTGATGACGAGGATCAGGTTTGGAAGCCTTTTTTCTTGAGCAACGGTCGAGCAGTTTTGGAAGGGGAGACACTATCCTAGGTGTAGGGTAATATTCAAGTTTACAACCATCCATGAACGAAATCATATCTCAACAAACAATAGAAATTACGGTCAGAAAACCAGCATATATTGTTTATCTCAATCTATGCACGCCTATACTATATCTTGATCACAACCAGAGACACTCTCCAGCTCAACATCTCCCTCCATGGCTGACGACTCGTTGATCAACAGCACAACACTAGGTTTGTCACATGGCCATCTCAACGCTGTCACTAGTCCCAACAGTCTTGACTCTGGGACCATGACTTCCTAGATACCGGCTTGGATGGTAGATACAAAAGATACCCATGGCTTCAACCATGGGCAAGTTCTTGAAAACCCAGAAGAGCCATTCATGGCTGAACACATAAGAGTCTTTACCTCCAGAAAACTCGACAACACGAAAGATACAACGAACCTCCCAGATTAGCTTATGTTATACCAGTGCAAGAGGACTTACCATGATCAAGACACTCGATATATGTACCGACAGCACAACTCTTGCCACCCCATGGGTGCATGTTCAACAGCCATGCGACTAGCAAGAACGTGAAAGCGCTGGAAAACACAAAGGAAAAGAAAAATAGCAACAAGTTGGAACGCCAGACCAGCTATGAGGATATTTACTCCAATTCTTTCCGTCTTGCCTTGCCAGTTGTCCGAACTTGCGATGCCAGAGCCACTTCCTTGGACGAGAAAAATAATGACATCGCAAGTAACAAAGATGGGAGTAAGTCGACGACCTGGAAGTTTAAGAATACGGTGACGAGAAGGAGGAAGAACAGTGATAATTAGACAGCTGATGAGAAGGTAATGTCCAGCTGCGATGAGGACGGGGGCAAGGACCGTATAGGTCAGAGTCAAGACAAAAGGGGTCTATCTTGAGAGTTAGAGCTAAGGGACCATTGTTGGTGCATCAACTCACAATCTCGGACTGGTTTTTAACAGAATATACTCTGAGAGTATATGCGGCGACTTCAACTGCCGCACGTATAACAACAACAATGAAGTACCAAGATCGATACTTGATGAGGGTGAGGTATGCAATGACAAGGAAGATGATACCGTAGACAATAGCATCAAACACAGCAAGCGGAAAGGATGGATCATACATCCAAATGGATTCTTAGTCTGTCATGGTGATTTTAGTGTCTGAAGCGTTTAATACGGATAGAATGTGATGGATCTGTGTAAACTATTGACTTGTTCTGCTCTAACTATTCTTCCTCTTCAATAAACATGGATTCTATATCCAATCCATGATATCAAGGCCACGCACTCCATAGTTTTCGAATATGACGAATACGTTGACAAGCATTAAGATGTCGTCTTTAAGAGTGTCCAGATGTTCTCATAGAACCAGCAAAGACTCTGGTTGGTTGCTGGAATACCCTGACTACGTCGTCCTGCAATTAAATGCGAGGTGCGAGCGATGTTCACGAGAACCAATCAAAGACGGACTGAAGGATCAAAATGCTTCATCAAATAAACACAACAAAACAAGAATATGGCCTTGTTTACTAACAGCCTCGTGACTGAAAATACGTAGTTGAGATGATAATATTTAGAGTTATTCTGGTCGTCTCATTCTTCAGCCACGTCACTCGTTCACAACTATATGACGATAAACCTGTCTCAAAACACCACCCACTCCCGAGAAAGAAGATCCCAAGAACAACCCTAAAAGACCCTGATTTTAGCGGTCTCAGAATATGACATCAAGGTCCAGCTCGGATCAAAGGATCTGCACAAGGAAGAGGCAAGGGTATTCGGAGCCGAGGTGACCCTCACGAGATGAGGGTATTCACATGGACATCAAACAGTTGCAGAATTCTCGTACGTGTTGTTTTATACCTCACAACACCACATGATACTATCTCGATAGAATTTTCCCCATGATCGAAAGGTGTGTGAGACAAAGACAAAGACGTGTACTCAGACCCTGACTGACTTGTTGTCAATTGAAGCAGATGATTGGGGTTGTGACGTGGGGCCCGGGCGCCTGTGTTGGCAGATTATTAGAAGCGTGACCATTTTATTTTAGGTCACGCAAAAGAGAATATTTTATTTTATTTTATTTCTAGGTTGAAAACGTACGTTAAAGCCAGAATATGTCAAGGCATGTGAGTTAGTCAGAGCCAGTAAGTTATCCTGTTGTAGCAACGCCTCAGCAGGCAGCCTCACCGCGGGCGAAGCGTCACACTGCCACGGGATGTTGAATACTGTATAGCAACGATTGGATCGAATTCACCTCAGCTGCCGTAACTTAGCATGAGGGGGAAACGGTCGGCGTGTTCGGTGGGAACTGTACTGTGTCCCCCCAGAATGTCTTCACCGATGTTTTGAATGATTATGCTCGCTGTGAGACTGGTAGATGACTGGAGCGCCATTGCCACTGAGGGGTGCATGTGAGTCAGTTGAGGGCTTGCTTGGCTTGGTGTTGCGTTGCAGGCCACCAGATGGCTTGCATATGTGAGTGAGTGAGCGTGGGGAATATATTGAAACGGTGAATGAATGGGATATTAATTAATTAATTAATTTACTGAGTGTAGACTTAGCATTATTTGAAGATTAATGTTAGTATTTAAATATTCAGTGAGATATGTGTTAAGAAATTAAATATGTTGAGTAGGTATGTTAGTTGGTGAATATAAACAGTTAAACACCAAGTAAGCATACTGATGGGAGGATGCATTAAATGGATCTACCGTTTCAACCGTATCGACTGTAGCTAAAGATAAAATAATAAATCAACAACCAATGATTAATTCTCTCTCAATTAAATATAAATAAAATAATAAACGGTATATATGTACAATATCCTGCCCTGAATGAGTACCTACATACACCACACAGCACGGGTTCTTGGGCCTCATCTCACCGCCCGCCCGCCCACTATGGCCGCTTAAACAGGCCTCTAGATCATCTGGTCTCAATGCTGAGTTGTTCACTCCCTCTCACAATAGCTACAGTACAACACACAAGCACAGCACACATCTCGGCATCCATTCCATTTCATCTTGACCCTTCAAGACGCACACTCCCTCCCACCATCTCTAATAATAAAGAGAGGCCTGTCAACTAACACCAGCCCGCAATAAAGATGGATGTCTCTGGCTTCTTCCCCGGGGCCTACACGAGACACCCACCATCAATTCAACTCTTGTTGAAATGAAAAACCACAACACCAAAAAACCATTAGCAATAGCATGTTTCACCCTGCTTTGGCCCTTCTGTTTGCCTATCACAGGTCAACGGACAACGCCCTATATGCGAAGAGCCGTTTTGGACGAAACAAAAAGGAAACCTTTCAAAGATATTACTTGAAGGATTCCACATCGATCAAGTCAACTCCTCCCATCATCATCATGGCTTGCTTTGTCCTACATGCGATGCGACGTAATGACCAACCTACCCAATGCACGCTGTCAAGTGTCAATGTCAATTGAAAATCCAGTGATTTCTCTTTTCTTTTTTCCCCTTTCGACTACTTCTTTGTTGCGATTGAATAGCCACGTTCTCATCGGGTGCTCACCAGATCAGAATCATGTTTGGCTGATGATGGGCCCTTCTTTTGTGCCACGACATCCCATCACCCCGTATTGTGTGATATAACCATATTTATCACATTTTTCTTTCGTCGTCTGATTTGTTTTCAGGCTCTCACAACGGGGATCATCTCGAGGTTATTGGGCAGCATCACAAGTTATCGAATCGATTCGTACATGGCCAAGCTTGTGTGATAGATCTCAGCCACGACGACGGCTTGCAACATTCCCACATACATGCATATGCTCATTGCTTTAGGCTAAAACCCTGCTGATGACTCCGAGGTACTATTGTCTGTATGTATGATCCCTGATTATTGATGACTTGCCTATACGTACCGTTCACCGACGTCGATCTGTCAGCTATAGCCCCGCGAAGCAAAACCCCCGTGACTCTGTCATGTCATACCATGTTTTCTCATCTCTCAATCATCTTGAACTTTTTGAGGTCTGCTCCAATAATCTTGTACCATCCCTCACAAGAGACAAATACCCAAACGGACCCTCTTCCGGTCGGCTGAGTGCATCGAGTCGTTCCCCGTCTGCAAGTAGAAAACCAAGCATCTCTAATGCGGGGACTGCAGCAGTTTGCTCTTTTCTGTGTGAGACAGCAGAAGCAATTCTTGCCATCAACTCACATCGAGTCAAACAAACATTGCCCCGGCTTATGTGAGTGTCGTCCTCGTGTATCGTCTTGTGCAGCCAAACTGGTTCAACCTTTAGGGTAGTACTGGTGGCTGTATGGCTTTGATATTGACAATCAGAGTCTGAAATGCCAAGGGTCGATGTAGTTGATCACCCACGGGTTTCCCCTGAAAAAGAGGCGGTTGGCTTTGTTTGCTTGATATTGTGGGTGTGGTGTGCTTCCGTTTCTTTGTTCTTAAACGGTGTCACTGCAACCCTCAAAAGGATGACCGTAATGGATTTTCATAAATGCAGGCAGTTGAATAAATTGAACCAATAAGATATTATCAGTAATCCCAACAAGAAGCTTGATTTTGACTCCAAGCCTTGGCTTTGATATGGCTAAGTTACTGGTTGCTATGGCTTGGTACCTAGGCTGTAGGCTATGAAGATGGTTTCACTTGACGATGGTGGCATTCCCCTTCAACTTTGACTCATCATGAATTATACGACAAATGCAATAACTATGAGTCAACTGTGAAGTCTGTGATAAATCTAAATCGTCGAATTGGAAATTAGCAGCTTCAGCTCAATTTTAGTGACGGGCCATGAGTCACTTTTTTCCTCTCCAATTTGAGTTAATGGATTTGGCTGCTCACGTAAGGAGAGCTCCAGACAGTGGAGAAGCTCGCCACTCAATCAACAACAACATGATGATAAAAGCATCAACGTCTCGCCGTTTCTAACAATTTCTCAACTGCATCACAGAATCAATATTCTAAGGCTTACAACACCTTTTTTATTTGCACGGCGTTTGGGTTTATTTCGTCACTCACTGATTTATCACCACCAAAATACCTCTATCAACTACTCAACAGCCCACTAAAAACGTCATGATCTCTACCAAAAAGTCAGGTTCACCACAGACCCGTAAACAGGCTGTGGCCGAAGCCTCGGCATCCCGAGTTGTCTCCAAACCTGTACCAGAGTCTCAGGCTCAGGATCCTAGGACATATCAGATCACTCAGTTGAAAAAGCGCTACTCGCCAAAAGAGACCACCGCCCCAGACGGTGCAACTTCACTACTGTTCAAGATCAAGCCCTCAGATCCCGACTTTCCATTCGAGTTGGCCGCCCTTGAGTGCGATATCCGTGTTCCGCTAGCATATCCGGATGAGAAGCCGGTGCTGCATGTAAAGAACAAGGACATCCCGAGGGGTTTCGGCATCAACATCGAGAGAGGATGGGATGGACTCGTGGAGGAGAGACCCGGGGCTACGTTGCTCGCTCACACGCGAGAGTTGGACAAGAATTTGGAAAAGTTTCTGTCTGAGCAAAAGGCCGAGACAGTCAAGCTCGTGACTTTCAGAGACACGAGGCATGTGGAGGCACAAAAATCTCAGACAGACGACTCGCCCCAGGTGTCTGAGCCTGCTCCGCCAAAACCTGCTCCGCCGCCTTTTACATATGTTCCAGAACCGTCGTACACCAAAGACGAAATCGCCGCTGCAAAGGAGCGACGTGCTCTTGAGATTCGTCAGCTCGAGGCTCGCATGAAGAGGACACCTGAGTATCGTCGTTCTCCTGATGGTGTTGTGTATACGCTACCGCTACAGCCCCAGAAGCGCTCAGAGCTTCCACCAGGGTTGCAGTCTGTCCGGAGCCTTCATCTGATCATTCCCTTGATATATCCCCTGCAGAATCTTCGTGTCCAGCTCAATAATGTCGAGCCTGAGGATGCGGAGCCTGTTGAGGATCTCTTTTGTGAAAAGGCCGCTGATCAGCCGCAAATGTCTCTCATGAGTCATCTCAACTACCTCGCACAAAACATTCACAAACTGGCCAAGCAAGCACAGGCGCAGGCACCCAAGGTTGAACCAGCGACCCCGGTACCTGAAGACCAGCCCCAAGATACAAAAGAAACACAGTCAAAGGGTGAGAATAGTCACATTCAGGTGATCCCACGACCTCCTGAGTGGAACTATGTCGATGGGGATGAGTCTGAAGACAGCTCCAGCTCTGATGATGATGAGGGCGGTGCTGTGTTGGAAAAAGAAGAAAAAGAACCGCAAGTCTCCATGCCAGGTGAAACTCCCGAGCGTGGTACCATGTTGTCGTTCCCTTCGATTGAGTTGCACGGTATTGAAATACTTCAGCTCTCCATTCTGGGCATCAGTGTCAAGTGCGAGCGATGCAAGACAGTCAACGAGGTCACGGGTCTAAAGCCTGATGTCGAAAAGACAACAAGCTGTAAGAAGTGTGCTACACCGTTTGCTGTCAAGTATCGGCCTACACTAGTTCACGAGCATTCTACGAGGGCTGGCTTCCTCGATCTTGCTGGGTGTAAAGTGGCAGATATGCTTCCTAGCACCTTTGTTCCCACCTGCGAGAGATGTTCTACTGCAGCTCCTGGCCTAGTTTCGGTACGAGGTTCATCCGTTACTAACGTCTGCCGGGACTGCCACGGCCATTTCACCTTCAAGATCCCCGAAGTTAAATTTCTCTTCATCACTCCTGGTTCCCGCCCTCCTCCCACGGCAGGGCCACGGCGGAAACAGGAGAAGTTGGGTCTTCACGCGGGAGAGCAACTCCCAAACAAGGGCGCGTGCTCACACTACCGAAAGTCCTACCGATGGTTCCGTTTCTCATGCTGTAGCCGGGTTCATCCCTGCGACAGGTGCCACGATGCCCAGGAAGATCACATCAACGAATGGGCTAACCGTATCATCTGTGGCTGGTGCAGTCGCGAGCAAAACTACTCTTCGGCGGTTGAAGCTTGTAGGTTCTGCGGTCGGTACCTGATAAGAAGAAAGGGCAGGGGATTCTGGGAGGGCGGACAGGGGACGCGTGATCAGAGGTTGATGTCAAAGAACGATTCAAGAAAGTATAAGAGGATTGGTGGTTCGGCAGCCAAAAAGAAAGAGACCTAGAACGGGCCTGTTTTGTCACAGCTGAGAGGCGCCAGGCTGAGGGTCTCTGAGTGTAAATGTGCATACAGTAACTAGGTACTGCTGTCAGCTGAATGTAACCCCAGATCAGCTGAACCATAATTCTCATTGCCACTGGCCAGCCTTTCTGAGCGGTTACGAGCCGCCAATATTCACATGGATTGTCGATCTGCAATAAACATTTCGCCACTGTTTCGCACCCAATCTTGGGACATGTGAAACGTGCGGGGAGTGGGGGTTGGGTTACGCAGGCCATTGTCTGTGTGATTGCTGATTTCTATTCCCGTCGCTATCTCGCTGTAGGCGCAATATGATTTGAAGAAGGGGGTGTGACATTGAGTTACGAGGCGTTTGTGTGGGAGGAATGGCGGCAATTGGTGAAAGGTTATCTAGGTATGTATGTATGGGGTGAAATAAATAAATGGCTGAGAATGAGGAATAAACGAATTAAAATAAGGATTAAATAATTAATTGTCCAGTGAGATTGGTGAGAATTATTTGACGAACAGTTACGAAGCTCGATAAGCAGAAAACACCAAAAGGAGGATTGTGCTTACAATGAGACTGTAATGGTGTACGGAAACTTGACTGAATATGATATGAATAACGATAAACCAGCATAGAGTAACTATTGATGTATTATGGATATATATTGGATGCAGAGTTTAGGTTATGCCTTCAATCAAGTTAGACTCGTCGTTAAAGATCACGCTTCTTCATCGCTCGCTACACTTCAGGACAGGCGGTATAATACCGCAACTCCATGCATGCTGCGAATACGCTGCAGAACAAGCTTTGTTTCTCAGCGATACCGGACAAAGCATTCAAGTTATCGTTGATATTGGCGACATCGGATGCGTTGACGCGTGGCATGGGATGGGAGCGTGGGATACGGTGAGATATGGTAAGATATAATGAGGTAGATAGATAGATAACAGTCACGAATATGCTTCTAGAATTTGAAGTCAAGTAAAGTCATTCGTGGAAATAATCGATGTTGACTTATTTAGGCATGACAACTTCTAATAATCTTGGATAGAGACAGAACAAACAGGCCATCAGATGCAGGTACCGACGATATCGTAAGATACTAGAGACTACCCACAGTTCATGAAGGAACCGTAATCAACTAATCTCGATGCCGTATCAGGGCGCAATGTGCCGTGCCGTGGTCTGCTTGAAGCCATCGCCAAACACGCGAGTGAGGGAGTGAGTGATTCGATAACCAATGCCATGGCGTACCAGTTTACCCCACAGTCCACTGAATCATGGGTATACCCCTGTAAAAAGGGCATCACAGGACATGTTCTAGCTTCGCAAGCTGAAAAGTCAAGCAAGCAGGTATTTCTGGCATCTCCCGCGCAAACAAACAAAGACTATGCCCCTAACTAACGCCTTTGACAGGAACAAGTTGAGAACGTGACATTTTCACTCCCTTTGATGTGCTGGCTAGACTGAGTAATGAAGTTGAGTTGGGCGCGGATCAACGGGCAGATGCGCCACGGACCGTCACCCGCCCATCACAGGACCTGATTGTGGCTTGGACGGGGATGAGATCCGTGTGGTTAGTTTAGCTAGGTTAATGTGAAACTTGGGAGAGTCAGGTCAGCTCAGATCAGGGCGGACAGAGTTTATCTGAGATGGCTTTTGGAGAGAGGTATTCAACTGAAAGCTTCAACCTGTGTTTGTCTATCTAGTCACACCCTACAACATTCCTTTTGTCGAATATGAATGAGCAGATGACCTCGATATGAAACGACTAGATGCTGTACCTAGATACGACGTATCAATCATCTCGGTCAACCTGGTTAGCATAGTTTGACGGTCACGGCGGCCCCGGAGACCACACTCACACTCGCCATGACCCCCCCCTTGGCCTGTCCATTCATTCATCCCATGTTTAGCTGCCCTCTCATCTCTTTCTCCCTCGTTCCCGACTCAGACTTTACCCCCCCGCGGATCCTCTTCCGGCGCCGGGATGACCCCTGAATGTGACAGACAGGGGATGGGTTCCCTTCTAGAAGGTCAAAGCAGGCATGCCTGTGACCTGTTTTTTTGTTTGCGGTGTGTGAATGCGATTTAATAATAATTCATTCCGATTTATTATTTTATTTTATTTAGTTAATGGTTAAACGGTGGATTGTTTTAAACGGTGACCGTTTGCTGGCACATCTGGAGTTGATTGACCATGTACTAATGGAAGCCTCGAATACCTTAGTATCTTCAGAGAATATCACAGCCAATATCACTACCACTCAACATCACAACCCTTCACCCAGACACTGAAATATAATACATGACACAAGAAACTATTTCACCGTTTTAAACCATAATATTAAATCATTAAATAAATAAATAAATAATTCTATTAAATATCAACAACTCCGTACTCCCAACAAACACCAAAACTCTTTAGCCTAAACCCATCATCCCATCATCGATACGATAGATGCTTAACCCAACCCAAATCTTGCCAAATCTTCAACCTGATCTCATGATATTTGCCGATATGCAGTAGCAGCAGCAGCCGGGACCTTTAACCCGTGGTCCCCGTTATCTCGCTCTCGGAGTTCAACCCGTGACCCCGGCCAGGATTGTTGTATTGGTAGCGAATAGGCGAATTCTTCAACCTTGACCTGATACTGTGATTGGATCTCAACCTCCTTGCAAACAGCAGGGCATGGGTATATGCAATACACAGGCGTGGCCTTAAACGATCGACGAGAACTCATCTCTGCTTCCCGCCGTCTTGGGACTCCAGGCTATCGCGGCTAAAGCAAGGGGTATATGTTGGGCATCACCAACCAACAGCCTGCCTCCGCATTGCCTTTTCGAGATTGCGTACCATAGCAGCATCCGAGTCCTACCTATTGATGTTTCTCCGTTGAAATCTTGTTCATGTTTTTGGAAAAAATAGGTACCAGACCCCGCCTATCGCCGTATCCCTGAAATCGCTCTTTGGTCGAGACTCTTCCTTGTCTCGGGCATCTGAATCCTCGGGAAGTCTTGGGCACCTTGCAAACAGACACAGGATCAAGGCTAGACCTGCCAAGATGCTACCTGCCATCCAGAGACGTTGCAGTGCTGCTGCTACAGCCTTCATCATGGATTCTTGTTGTTGTCCAAGACCTCCTTGCTCCATCGAGGCCTGGATCATCTTCATGGCATTGCGGATCTGCGTTGTGTCTAGACCTGTCTTTTTGAGCTCTTGCATCAGTTGAATGGAGAATACGGCGATGCCAATGGCAATTCCCAAACATTGACCCATTGTTCGTAGGACATAGATCATGCTAATGGCATGGCCAACATTATCCTCTTCAACCGTGGCTTGTACACCGATGGACATGACCGGGATAAGCAGACCCATTGCGATACCCACAAACAAGGTGATAACCGCAATCGCCGCCGTTGGGGTATCTTTGTCCAGGATTGTCATGACTCCAAAAATAGTGACCAAAATACTCCAACCGACAACCATGAAGGCCTGGTATCTTCCTGTTTTGGACGCTACAAATCCCACCATAGCCGCCATAGGAGCAACCGTAATGGTAGCTGGAAGTGCCCATACGCCCGTCATGAGAGGAGACTGGTTCTTGATACCGAGGAAGTAGACGGCAAGGTAGTATAGAACCATCCACATGAGAATGCCATGGACTGTCGCGTTGACAAACTGGATGACCGTCGATTTATATCGGAACATGCTTTTTTGAAACATCGCTCTTTTTGCCTTTCTCTCGTAGAATCCTAGACCAATGAAGGAAATGACCGAAACCACTAGAGGAACGATGACTGCTGGGGATTTCCAGGGGAAACGTGAACCGCCCCAGGTCAGCGGTAGGAGAAGGCAGACAGAGGAGATGATGTATAGCAGAATGCCAATCCAGTCGATGTTCTTGATGAAACGGATATTGCGTTTATCTTTGTCATATCCCAGAACAAACATGGCGCCTATCAAGCTGCTTCCAAGGAACGGAAGGGTACACCAGAAGATCCATCTCTATTAAGTCGGTTAGATATTGCCCTCTAGTAACTCAGGAATACATACCCATTGGGAGTCTTTGTTCTCGACAACAGCACCTCCAACAAGAGGACCCGCAATCGTTCCAAGAGCCCAGGAAATATTCTGATACGCCATCCATCGCGAACGCTCACGAATCGGAAACATGTCCGTGAGTATCAGACCCGACAACGCCTGTGGTCCTCCAGATCCAACCCCCTGAACAGCTCTACCCGCAAGAAGCATTATGCTACTATGAGCAGTACCACAGAGGATAGTTCCAAGGATGAAGATCGCCACAGATGCAATGTACGCTGGTCTTCGGCCGACGACGTGGGAGAATTCAGCAAAGATGGGTTGGGATATAGCTGTTGCTAGCAGAAACACCGAACCCATGCTGAGACTCTCGGAGAACGAAGCGTTCAGCTCTCTAGCAAGTGCCTGGGATTTTGTTAGCGACGACTTTACGAGTTCTGGGGGCTTCTTTACAGGAAGAACAACGCAGATACAAGTTGCGTCAAAGGCTTGGACGAGGGAAACCATGTTGATGACGACGAGAATACTCAGCTTGCGCCATTGCGAGGGCGCTTGTTCTTGCTCGTTAGAGGAAACGGGCACGAGGCCAGCTTCAACTTCTTCAGCCATTTTGTTTGATATGTTTGAATAGAAGGAAAAGGAAATTTTGACAGTGGGCGCGGCATTGATAGAATTTATACTCTGATGATTAACCAATGAATATCTATATAGATATACGTAGATACACGCATGCTTTCAGGGCTTTTCATTATTGAAAAGTTAATCGATGAGGCCACAATATACTTGAATTTCTCTCTTTAAATCTTCTAAATCACAATCATACTAACAAAAGATGACATCCCTAACTATGGAACACCTCAATGGTCCGGTGATCCTCTCCGGGTTTCTCATGTCTAGTGTTGTCTACTGGCATGCTTTCTTCCTCGTCAATTTCCTCCTTCGCAAGTATGCGTCAGCCACTCACGAAAGACTCAAGAGAGAAGACGAGTTGCGAAAGCTCTGTCCACTCATCTTCGTGCTTGTACGCATGGCTTTCGGCCTAACTGTCTCCCTGCCAGCGTGCGTGCAAGCAGCGCGAACGACAGAATGGGGAGTCAATCAGCCCCTGAACACAGCAGGCCAAGTCTGCGTTGTATCACAACTCGCAGTTTGGTCTAATGAACTTCCCTTGATACGGTTCTACTCTCTTGAGCTGTTTATACATCACATTCTATGTCTTGTTGCGACATCCAACATCATCCTCTCACCGCCGATACACCAGATCAAGCCCCTATACATCTACTTTGCATCGCTGCTCGGTGACATTGGGCCAGGATCTGTCATGATCTTGCGAATGGCAGGTTATCACCTCAAGACTTCTCAGCTCATGTACTGCGTCTCTTTGGGGTCAACTCTGATCCTCATTTTCTGCCGCGTTGGGTGCGCTTTCTACACTCTCACCCAGGTCCTCACAGACCCCTACAATCTTGCCGACTGGGTTTGGGCTTTTGCAGTCTTGCTCTTTGGGTTCTACTCTTTGTACACTGCATTTCTCAACCTGAAACGGCTGGGAATCATCAAAGTTGACCCTGAGCAGTACAAGATCACCTACTGCTGTCAGTTCACTGTGCCCATCTCGCATTCTTTCATGGCAGTCGCTTGTAGTGTCACACTACTGTCGACTCTGTTCTTATACGGAATCTTCCTTGATCGCCCATTGAAACCCTTCGAAACACATCAACTATTACTACACGGCCTTATCGCAGTCTCTGTTGGCATGTCAGGAGCTCTGATTGCCAGGATTGTCTCCCCGTACAAGGTCTCCCCATCGAACCCATGGGGACGTTCTTACGTTCCATTTGGCATTATCTTGACCAGCACTTGGATCACAGTCATCAGCAAATTCTCCGATTACTCGGACCGCGACACAATTCTGGCATCCACAGGGGTCAACATACCTCTCTTCTTTGCCCTTGCCAGAGTGGCTCAATACTACTCAGCCAAAAACGCAGAAGCAACTCGTGATGAGAAGCAGCCTCCAAACGACAGTTTCACCGAGAAACACATGGAGATGGCTCGCGAGAATGCTGTCATATTCACCATCTTGATGATACTCTTGACATTCGACATGCTGAGTCTCTCAGAGGCCGCACGTCTTTCACTTGCAGCATGTCTTGTGATCCAGCTCCGATCTCGATGGGACATTTTGCCTCTGGCCGCCGCAAATATTCATGGGGCTGCAGGAGTTCTGCTAGCTATCGTTCTCAGCCTTGCTGATGCCGGTTTCATAATCTTTGTCGCCACAGGAAAATTCATCCGGCATGAAGTTTCCCTTGCCGGAACTATCCTGAACTATGTGCTTCTTGGAGGAACCGTTTTTGCTGCTATTTCCATATCCGCATCAAATACTGCATCAAATCCATGCACAGCCGCGAAGGAGCCTTGCAGATCAAAGAGATATCACCCCATCACCATTCTCTTTGTCTTCTTCTGCACCTTGCAGGCAATGTTGGTCAGGAAGTACATCACTTTTGGTGAAGACACTCCCGAGGTTTGCCTTGGGTTCAAGAACTTTCGATCTATCTTGTCGGATCCATTTACTTGGGTGGGCGCACTGCACATGGCATCGTTGCCCGTGGTCGTTTTGAGGGAGTTGGAGTAGGAAATGTTGTTGTACGGGTCAGGTCATCTGTTGCCATGCCTGGGCAACATTATACTTGCCTTGCTGTTTGCAAGGGGCTTTTAAAGGGTAATTGGTTTGAATCACTCATCCATTCTTTCATGTTTTTATCAGGATCTTGGTTAATAGAGTCTTATTTCCATATTCCTTTTACAGCACCTCAAAGCATAATCCTCTTTCCTTGTCCCGGGTTGAGTCTACCATTCTTTCTCCAAAACCAGAGCCCACGATACCAATTCATGACTCCAACCTTGTATTTCGAACACGAAAGACTAATCTGAAGTCTCTTGATCTTGTTCTCGTAGCTCTTGTTGCACGCTATGCTCGGTTTGGTCTTGGTCTTGCTGTTTCTCGGGTGAGGCTACCAGGCCCAGTTTTTGTTGAATTCCTCTCAATTGAGTGCGTGTCAGGGCTAATCCTTCCATCACTTCCTCCAAATCTCTGCTTATCCTCATGATATCCTCGAGTTGACCATGCTCCATTTGCATCAGATTGAGATTATGCTGGAGATCGGAAACCTTTGTCCTGAGTCGCTTGATCTCCTCCTCATAGAATCCAATCTTTGCTCGTGCCAGGTCCAATGACTCGGGAGGTTTGTTTGTTTCCACAAGGGCGAGTTGGTGCAGCTCTTGGATGGCGGTTTCGAGCTCACAAGTGTGTTTGTTCTCGGCCGGCCGCTTCTGAACACGTTGTCTATTCATGTTTGCTGCAGATGCGTTATCTTGAATGTGAATAGTGGCTATTATTGGATATGAAGAATGATGATGAATGGCGATGATGGAGGAAGAAGAAAGATTGAATTCGCAAAGGGGTTTCTAAAGGTATCTCTCTCAATGGGGCATGCCCCGTTACTCTACTTACCTATACATTAGGGAAGGTAATGATTACCTAGGGAAGGCCACATGCATTTTCTCCTTCTTGTGGTTTTTAATTCAAGGCAGGTGGTATGTTTGCCTGCCACCTGCCGAGCACTTGCAGAAGGCACCTCCCGTAACCCCCTTTAATCACTGTCTGTCTTTACCTAACTTTTCCCTCAACATATATTCCGTCCCTTCTCACACTTCTCTTCCTTCTTCTCTTATTCGTTTTTTAACTTCTTCTTCACCTCGCAACTGCTCCATCTCCCTGTTGCCATCTGAGATTATCGCCTCGCAAGTCAACCTGCAAATGTCGGCCGAACAACCCCCAAATCACAACCACACTCCTTCTCAGCGTGAAAAGGATCTCTCTGCAAAACTTCAGGAGGCCGAGTTGGAAAATAATGCCAACGTACGACGCGAAGTTAAACTACTGTCAGAGCTACTGGAAGCTAAAGGTGCCTTGCTGGAGGCATCGCAGCAACGCGTGGACCAACTGTCGGTCCAATTGAAAGAAAAGACGACAGAACTCGAAGCGTCTCACAAGAGAGAAAAGGATACCTTGACTGAGCTCGAAAAGTTGACATCCGAGTTGGAGATTTTCAAGGAGCGCGCCAATAACCCCTCAGCAGAACTCCTTGAAAAAGAGGCTGCTCTTGTCGCATCTCGCCAGCAAGAGCGGCAGCTGTCGCTGGAGGTTGCGAACATCAAAAATGACCTGGCCTCGTACAAAGACCGCCAAATGAACCATGACGCAGAACTTCTAGAAGCCAAGAGAGATTACAAAAAGTCTCAAGATTTTGTCAAGGTCCAGGCAGCCAAGCTCCATGATGCCGAGCAGAAGGTTGAGGAATTGGCAAATGATTTGAAGCAAGCCAGAGAATCTGCCCTCGAGAAGGAAGCTACCGCAGAAAAAAATTACACGCAACTATGGACTCGATATAATACACTCTCGGAGGTAAAACAACAAACTCCAACGCAACTGACTGCGTCGGCCCTTGACCCAGGTCAGCCTGGCCAGCAGGAGGGAAGGTACAACGTTAGCGATATCTTTAGAAATGCCTTCAGAATCGCCACAAACCCTGCGCAGGCAGCACGAGAGCAAGAGAACAAACCCCTTGATGGCACCAGCAACACCATGCAGGCAACAGCAATAGAGCCCACAAGCCAGTCAGGAAACGCACGTCCATCTATGGGGGCCAAGTTCGGTGAAGTGAGTACAATACAACCACGAAGTATATGGTCGGCCGGTTTTAATGGGCATTACCAACAGAAGAAGCTTTTCGATTCTGCGACACCCATGCAACCGTCCTCAGTCAGTATCCCCAGTCCTGGGCCTCAACGAGCAGCGCACCCAAATAAACAGCAACATAGTGCACAAGCGAGTCTGTTCGCAAGCCTCAGAAACAAGCAGTCCCCCATACCAGCCCCTGTTCCCGGAGGCTCTAAAAGCCAGCAGCAAAAGCCTACACAGCAACAGAAACGGCAGCAGCAGAATCAACCTCAGCAAGGCTCAGGTGATCCTAAGCGATTTAAAAGGGAGGCATAACTTTTTTAAGGGCCCGTGGAGTATATCAAGACCCTCAGCATGCCCCCTTCTTCCAAGTTACTTCTTGTATCTCTCCAGTGGATTGATGCTGAGTGGATATTGCCTGGGATGTGCTGTGTGTTGAACGCGAACATAACTATAACCCATGAGGAGGCACTTGATCGTCAAATGTGATGAGGATTATGAGGGATTCGAACTTTTGGGCCATATCAGGGATGAGAATGAGAAGAGTGTATGACATGTCTGGATTGGAATGGATGGATTACGATATGAACATGAACGATAATTTCCGTGACTTAGGGGAGACAATTTGTCAAGAAGCTACTATTGAACCATCAATTGATGCGTGTTTAGTGTCAGGTATTTTAACCTCGCTATGCTTTCTCGAAACTTGACGATATTAAATTGAGGAGCCCGGGACCACATCTCCTGTCGTACTCTGGTGATGGCATTCAGACTCTCGGCTTGGCTTGACGGCTACTAGCACCAACACTATCACTCGACTTGACGACATCATCGCTAACCTGTCGATCCTGCGAGTCATACGTCTTGTCAAGTATTGATTAATAAGTCAAGTTCCTGAACCAGTATGGAAAATGACATCGCGTGAAGGACTTGACATCATTGTAGATTGATTCGTTATTGTCGATCTTGGTATGGTGCAATGGAAACTTTTGGCGATCCGATCCAGCACAAACTTTGGAAACAAAACTACGTCTCGAATCGAGTTCTGGTTCCTGGCTAATGGGTGTGAGATAAATAGTCTTGTTCATGATTCAAACGCTTATATTGCTATGCATACTCCTGGCCGATCCTATAATGTTACCTGCTGGCGCAACATTCTGAAGATCCTTGAGGTTGAATATTCAATTAGGAGGCATCTGGTAAGCGAACATACTCGCATATAGTCTATACAATAGCACATGTCATTGTAGAATAAGTCTAGTCTGTTACGGTCGTGTTTATTGAGAATCATGTCCATAACTGTCACCGTTAACTTACCACTTCAACTTACACCCAAGCATGTGAAGTTTAGTCAGTTTCAGTCTAAGCAATAGTTAAAGTATTAACTTTTGACAAGGTTAAATTCTCTGACATCATATCAGATCTTATTCGACCGAGGTAGCTGAAACGTCGTGTTTCAAGGTCCCTTTTCGGCATCACGTGGGAGATATATCATCAGGGGTGTTATGCATCTCAACTCTAGGCTACCACTCAACTTTCATATGATGGCATTGATATTACAGTTGACCCTTACACCGACCAACTCGGGGGGACCCAGGTAGGGATATAATATTCTGACATTATCACATTGTGATTGCCAACGCATCGACCGACTCGGCCCGTATGCCACCATCCTGAAGGCCACGGGCCGTGGGATCGACACCTCATCTGTAGAAAAATACAGGCACAGCAACACCCTCTCCGTTGCGCCGGGGTAATGGTATCAACCAACATATTCCAGTTCCGGGCCCGCGGGATCAGACCCGCGATGCATCCGCATGAAATGAGATGGCCAACATCCCAGGTTCTCCGCATCACCCATCACCAGGCCTCCCCCTCTAGCCATCACATGTCGCCTGTCAAAACCAAAAGAAGAAGCTCCCATCTCTACTCCGTATACTGCGGCCCTGAAATCCGAAGCAGGGTATACGTTTATACGGGTATGGTTACTCCGTCGGCTGACCCCTAACCTTCTCCCCGAGAACATGGGGGTTCCGTCTGGCATCCAAATTCCCAAGAACCGATTGCTTGGGAATTTGGGGAAATCCCAAGGTAAGTTGGGGGAGGGGGTGGCACCCCGTGGCATGATACCATGTCAGCTGGTACAGGGCCCTGCAGGCTATTCTTATTATTATTACGGAGTATTATGCCTTGTAAACCTGGGGTCTGGGGTAACATGAGTTTGATATGCACGACCTGCCTGTATGAGCAGAGGCACAGTCGAACTGCTGATTATCAGTAGACGATTATGAGTCTAGGGCTCTTGATAAGAACTACATTGGTGTATTTGACACTTCGAGACATCAGAAGACGTGTCTGCCTACACCATCAGCAAAAGTACTGTGCATGTTGGACACAATGGGCCCATGAGTATAACCATACTGGCGGTACACAGCATTTGCTGTGCCAGCATCTGGCATATCTCAGCATCTCATGGTTCAGCATCTCATGGCTTTGGGTTTCGTGTCAGGATATTGCCAATTCAGCCTTTTAACAAGAATGGTCAACTGACAGTCAATTTAGAGTTGTTAATACAACATCCCAATACCAAGGCTGATAAATAGGAGCATCAATGAGTGGCCAATATTGTTCCACCGTGATCAATTACCGGCAACAACACAATGCAATGGCTTTAAGCTCTCGGTAAAAGATGCCAAAATGCGGAGAACCTTGACCACGTGGGACTGAAGATGCTCGAATGCGCTGGAAATTGGCATCTCTTAAGCTACTGTAAGCACTAATTGCCTGTTCAGCTGCCCAGTCGGCATCGAGCTCGGCAAGTCTAGAGTTAGCACATACAGTATGTAGTTCGGAAAGGGGCACCTCTGTCGGTAAGCGCATATCCAATCTCAGCATCAAGGTTTTCAACACGCGGCTGGGCAACCCTCAACGAAATGTTAGATCAGCCACTTCAACTCGTGTAGTTTCACTTGAATCGTACTGTAGTTTCGCGTCCTCCGTCGTCTCGAGAGAATATTCCCTCATCGGCGACTCCGTTGATATTGAGCGATAGTGGGTATGAAACATGAGATTATCGATATAATCTGATTGCGGATCTATAGTCAACTTGGCCTCCTCCTCGTGCGATTCCACAGCCACGTAAACTTCACGTGTCAAACGTGCCAGAGTCGGTAGAGAGCGTATACAGCTCCAATCAGACAAGACCAATTAACTAGTCAAATGCCGGCCCGACAGAGGCGGTAACGGCAAACTGATATCAAAAAGTTGGAAAAAGGGCCGCGGCGAAGCAGGCAACAAACGGCGATGAGGGTCTAGTGATGGGGCCGAGGAGCGCCGCAGAGCCGCCGGAAACAAGACGATTCTTATCAGTGGAGATGCGGCGTTGACCTTCTGGAGACCTTCTGGATCCCTTCCATCTCACGATATGCCGCAAAACTCACATGTCTGGTTGATATCGGGGCACGGCGGAGACGGATGATGCAAAGAAGCAGATTTTGATGCCCAACTAGACGTTCGCATTAGTGACTTGACAAGGCTGATTGATTACAGGGAGGGGAGGTCAAACTGCTCCGTTAGAGATGTGATGTCTTCTCCACTATGGATCCGAAAGGAGATTGAGTGGAGATGAGCGATAAAATATGAAATTCTATTGATTTTCCAAATTTCTCATTCGTCGAGCTATTATTGCCAGGGTATATCCAACTAACAAGACTTCAAGTTGCATTTGACATAACAATACGGATACGTACCTCCATTGACGAGATGTAAAAAAATAACGCGTTGTTAGCTTTTAGCTCAATAAAGCATCCCCTCCAGTTGCCTTTTCGAGACTCAGCTTTTACTCACGCGTGATCGAACCAAAAAATACAGAGGTGTGCAGAGTTACTTACTCCACGTGCGGGAGAAGACTTCTAGAAGGTCTAGAGGTCTCAGTTGAGTCAAGAGTGATTGGTCGGGGCACATCGGGAAGACACACCACCAACCAAAATAGGAATGGGGAGCACAGACAACACCATCATGAGGCCTGAGGTGTCGATAGTGGTGACAACGGTGAGATTGCGCGCTTGTCTTTGTCTTTGCAGCGCCCGTTGCCGGACATGACAAGCGCGGTTGTTGTCTGCCGGCCGGGGACGGGGAGATGGACGGCACTTTACCGGGTTCATATCCGGGTTTTGCATTGGTTATTGGAGTAAACAAACACTGGTTCACTTCAGACATGTCTCATTTCCGGATCAATATTCGGTCATGGCGATCGAGAGCATGGTCTCGATGACTTCTCGATGATTGTTGCGATGACCGTCTCAACACCAACCAATTTACATCATCAAACGACGAATGCGAAAATAAAACTCTTATTGCACAGATTCTTAGCCGCGTGATGTTCAAACGCGGACTCGTCAAAGTCAAGATCTGCGAGATTGAATTGATTTGGGGTGTCGCGAGACGATACCCATTCCATCCATCACCCCAGAATATGACGTAGCGGCCCCCAGATCTCGATGGATCTTGGAAAACAAAAAAACATCGATATCAAGTCGAGTTTTCGATATTAACTGCACGACAACAGCCTTGCATGTACCCCTTGTGACGTTTGTTTAATTGATCAACAAACCTGTTGTTTCGACGACAATCGCGATATCGCAACATGTGCCTGATGTTTTCTCCTCACACACCACATCCTTTACGGTGCAGTAGCATGTCACAATAAATTCTCATCGGTGATCTTGATACGACGTCGACCGTTAGAGACGGTATCCCATTGATACGTACACGAACATCGAAATACTTATCCAAAGATTCAACACGTGTTTCTGTACTAAGAAAAACTCAACTTCATCATCTCCCACTCTTGGCGGGCTTCCGGTCAGTAAGTAAATAGCAATTATTAAGTAAGCAGTCCCGACTCTTCTTCGTGAGTGCAACATGATAACCTGGAATTTCTCGTGTCAAGGATACAAAACCCCAGGAACCCTTCACTTAGTCGTAACCGGAACATCATCCGGGAGTAGATCGTGGTTGGCAAGTCAAACTCTAACGTAAGCTGGGGTAAATAATATAATTAATGTACCAATTATTCAATTTATTTTATTCATGTCAGTCAGTCAATTGGTCTAATTGTTTCTGAGCTTCTTGAAATGGAATGTATCTTTTCTTACATTGAACAAGGGGTTAGGCTCACGACTCATGCACTCAATGTCATAGGGCCACGAGGAATTGATTTCCTCAAGAGGCAAAGCGAGGAGGCTTGCCCCGGCTAAAGGTTGATCAGGTCACAGGGCATGTTAACCTTTTGACAGATGCTGTAAGAAACGCTGGCTAACCCACGTGAGGCCCTTCTCATGTCAGCAGCCATGGGGTCGGTCTCCAGATCTGTCGGCATTCCTTTCGATTCAGGAACCCTTGGCTTGCTGTCGATTCGCTGCAAATGACCTTTTAACTTGGCAGTGAAAAGGATCTACATAGGTTATGTACAGTTCCTTTTCCGAGGGTCGGTTGACTTGATGATGCGTTGTACAACCACACTCAACTGACTCTGCCTTGCACCCTCTCGTCCGGCATCAGATGTAAATAGCCTTTTGACATTTGTTGAGAGAGAGCAAAATCAGGCGGTGAATGAGAGGCATTAACACATGAAAGACGGTCAAGCACAAGCTCAAAGTTGAGTAGGTATGCATGTCAGGAAAGGGAAAAAAGACCCTTGCTGCATTACATTACACTATCTACAGCCATTAAACACACTCTACTTTGCGCCATAAGATTCCATTCCCCAGGTTTCCGAGAACAGACCAGCGGGCGGATGCCTACCTACCTCCCGGCGCGGGGCCCGAAATTTGAATCAAAGCCGAATTCGAACCGACCAACATCCACAGTTGTCAACTTGGCTGCCTAGATAGGTACATCAGTGTAGCAGTAAAATGGAGAATGACGAGACGGACTGCAAGACATGAGAGTGCTTTTCCTGCCTACCAAGCTGTCGGAGCTGTTAGTTGATTCCGGAATGACATGCTCATAGACTGCTGTGCCTGAAGAAGACCTCGAAGCCGCAGTAGTTTGACTTGGCAGTCCAGACCAGACGGCAGATACAGAGAGTTGAGTTGAGTCGTTTAGGCATTCTTCAAGTCACTCGGCACAGCAAAGCAACACAACCAACGGCACTGGGGCTTAAATTCCCGGACCCTCTGAAGCCATCATAACTCAACTGCTCACTCACTCACATGCAGGGTCCTGTCCTTTTTTCCCCTCCGACTTCCGATCGGGAATTGAGCCAATCTGGTCAATCTCCCACCAAAACCACCCAGAATCTCTCATCTCCCATTGGCAGAAATGGACTTACCCGACACTCACGGAACTCTGTCTCGATTCTTCCAGTATTGGGTTTAGCCTAAACGAACATGTCCTCTGACAGCTCTTGGTTCTGAGTCAGAAATAGACGCCCCCTGTAGAGACCCGACGATGCGAAATCCCTTTCTCTTCAGCCACAAGAACTGAACAACACAACATTGCACGCCCCCCCCCCTTGCTGATATATTACCCTTCAATTGGTTTAGTTTCCCTTCTCTCTGCCAGCGAGATGGTCCAAAACTCCAAGCGCACATATCGTAAAAAGCAAATCCGATATCTAGTGGAGACGGGGACAAAAATCAATCAATAGAAAAGGCTTAAACAACCATGTCATCTGATGTCCTTTCTTTGCCTGAAGTCGAATTTACCATTTTACACGTGGAGAAAAGCAAAAAGAAAAAAAAAAGGATAGTCTGATGACTGATTTAATTCTCCAGATTCTCCGCAGCATGTGCTTTTCTGGGGAATTGAACACGTCAAAGCTTTGTAAGAGAGAGAGAGATTGATTCATGTCTAAACGCCATTGACGATGGGAGGGGGAGAAAAAGTCTGTGTTGGATACGAGTAAGTAAGTCTGAGCTCTGCTTACTACGTACGTGTACATGCAGAGTGAGTTGACGATGGGATGAGATGAGATTACAGAAGAGAAAGGAAAGATGAATCCTGGACGGGAGAGGCGTCCGTGTCTCTTATTTCCCCACACGCAGGGAGTCATGATGAGTAAAACCGTAACTTTTGTCAGAAATGACTGAATGATTTCAAACACGCACGCACGTAAGTCTCCTATTCAGCTTCCCTTTCATTTGGTTTCGCGACGTGGTGGCGCCTAGCTCATGAGTGTTTTTTTGGCATTGGCATTGCGGCTCCGCAGGGACGTGAGGACGCGTTGCAGAGTCAGTTGAACAAATGTCAGTGTCTGGAATCCGAAATGCCGGTTTTTTTTTCTGGCGTAGAGTTGATGATGGAATGCAGTAGTTCTTGAATAATACGAGATGCACGTTGGGTTACTTTAATCATATGTCAAAATAAATTCTGTGGCACTTGTTGCACATGCAGTCAGACAGAATAACAAGAACTCAAAATAGATAGTTAATCATGGTTTTGTCCAATGCAACACAAGACAGCTCCCACTTTCTCGATCGTGGCTTGCAACCCATTCATACTCTTAAATTCGCAAGTACTGTAACAAACAGGAACATAAAAAAAGAAAAGAAAAAAAATTAAGATCCGTTTATATTCCAAGGAACGAACATATTTTTGAGCGATAGAGATTGGACATGTTACGAAGCGTGTATGTAAGCCCCTCCTTCAGCTTGACAGTCGGAGACTAGGATCTGTTTCGTCAAGACCGATGCCGGCGGGATAATTCAGTTGAGATCAAGATAATGTACATACAGAAAACAAGAGTAATGATCCATGTAAAATCTTTAATGCGTATTCGCTTGGCAGACAGTCAATGAACATGTCGGTACTATTATATGTTTCCGAGGGGTGGGTGTGATGGATGTGCTATTTACACTTTCAGCATTGTTCTACTACTGCGCTGTTACTGTAGCGTAGATCCTCGAACTGCGTTATGCCTTGTAGATTATGCTCAAGATATAATACATACATTGTACTGTATCTGATTAGTCAACTGACCGCTCTGTCACTCAAAAGTCATGCTCTAATAAAATGATGAAATTGTCTCGACAATTCCCCCAAGTTTTGACATGTGCCTCTGACTGACTGACTCTCTCACCTCTTCTCTCCCTCCTCCCCAAACCCAATTCATCAAAAGTCACGAGCCCTCCAGAGGCTGCAGCGCTGCCGCACTTAAATGGCCAGAAAGGGTTTGTGGCTTCTTCTTCCCCGGACCAATGGGATTCATGCCTGTCAGCATCAAAAACGGCCGCTGGTCTTTGGTTTGTTCTACAGCCTGCCAATGCCCTCAGCTCCCAAGGGAATTGATGACGTCCATCCTGGTCATGTCTCCAATCACTCAACTCATCCTTGAACCACTGCATCCAGGAACCTACAGACAACCAACTCACAATGGATGCAATGCGACATTCCATCACAGACAGCACCACACCACACCATATGTAGACACACACACACACTCACTCACACACATTCACATACAACCACACATTCACTACATTGCGTCTTCATGATCGATTTAATGTGAAAACTTTTATTATGTTTTTAGGAAACAACTTTCTCATAGACAATTCGCCTTTTTTGCGAGTTTTTTTATGGCTGACTTGTTTGATCTTTTTCTTTTCCACCTCAGCTCACTCGCCTGTTCTCATACAATTCCTCCCTCCCTTTTCATTGTCATCATCCGCTGACTCGACTTTTGTTTGTTTTCGCCTTCTTGTACTTGATCAAGTAAAACCAATGACCGTATTTCGTGACCCCTCGCTCCGTATTAACTCACGTCCTCCTCCACTTCAACCTTTCATACCGAAATCTTATCCTCAGGTTGCCCTAGAAATCTTCCCCCCGTATGAAAACTACAAGTACACGTGCCCCCCGAGACTGGTGAATGACGAAACAAAAGCCGACCGCGGCCTTGAATAAAAAAACACGATTTCATGGTATCATAAAGTTGGAGTCCCCGCCATGAGTGGTAAAAGATAAAATTTGACTTCAGTTCCGGTTCGCTAAACGAGTTGGTAAAACAAATGCTGCCAATTGCAGCCAAAACGCTCAATGCTGATGTGATGATGATGATGCCTTTCGTGCGCCGTTCAATGCACATTCGTAGTGGGTATAGTTCTGTCGACATGGTATGGTATAATATGGGTATGGGTATCATTTACCACCCCTTGGAGTGGTATCCGTCGCTCGCCTCCTTGGAAAAATACTGGTTCCAGCTGCTCGCGTTCACATCCTCGCTCTTCTTCATGCAAGGCTTCTCAGGGTACTGCTTCAAGTTGGCCACATCGTGTGATGTATGCCGTCTCTTAAGGACGGCATTGGCTGTTGAGGACTTCTGTTGTCGCTCCCAGAGGAGGTGACGTCGAAGAGACTCGGTCAACTCGGTCGCTAGCATGTTGCGGCGAGTGGTGCGAGGTGACAGTGCAGCCTGAGGCTGGATGTGTTGGGGACCGGTCATGATGGGCTGGGCGGTAGATCTAGGCACCTCATGAATAGGCTTGAGGCCAGACCCACGCATGCCCTTCATCATCAAGGGAGCATCGTCGGAGTCATTAGGCGAAGCTCCCAGTGAAGGACCATTGGCCAATCGAGATCGGGGAATGGCAGATGTGGATTGGGAAGCGTGGTTACCAAGGTTGCGTGCGCGATCATTTTGAGCGAGCATAAGAGTGATGAGAGATCGTCGCGATGTCAAGTTAGCCTTGGAATCAACTCGCTGGAAGAACTTGTCATCCATGCTGGATTTGCCGCTCTCCTCCATTGAGTCTTCCCAATCCGAAGAGTCGTCATCGTCATCAATGGCGCTCTCGTCAATGTAGTCGTCGGTGTCCGAGTCCACAGCAGCCTCATCATCGATTGTTCGGGTCATGACATTGTTGCTGAAGGAAGCCTGCTTCTTACGGGCAGAGAGGAGAGAGCCAGGTCGCGATGAAGCCATAGCGCTCTTGAGGGATCCGTCCTCTTCAGACGAACCACCAATTTGAAACACTGGCTTCTTGATGATGGGAATAACAGGCAGCTTGCTGTTGCTGAGGCTCTGGTCCTGTTCACTAGACGAACAAGAGCCACCGAGCGCAAAGCGAGCGGGCTTCTTGGACTGAACCATCTTGGCAGCGGGCGACGACTTGGGCTCGGGGATCGCGTCTGATGATTGAGCAGCGCCCGAGATAGTTCGAGGGGTAGGGATTTGGGAGGGTGAGAAGCCGCGCACAACCGTGGTGCGGGGGAAGTTTTGAGGCGAAGGTTGTGGCGAACCCTCTGAAGCTGTGATAGACTTTGCAGGTGACTGCGATTCGGTTGTGGTAGAACCAGATCGCTCGAAAGCAGGAGGTACTGGCAATGACTCCTTGGCAACAGGAGCAGCCTGGGGAGGGGCCGACAGAGGACCCTTATCCTTAACAATGGAAACAATCATCTTCTCGAAGTCGTCGGAGCTGATGTGGCGTTCCCGCTTGCTTCGGGTGCTCGCGCAAGAGTCTTGACGTCGTACACGAGGGCGGGCGATCTCAAGTGGTGCTGATACTGAAGTAAAGTCGACAGCTTCTTCGTCTACGAGAGACTCAACACTGCCAGATAGTTGAGGAAGATCGGGTATCCTTGACTCGGAAGGAATGTTCTGGGGGAGAGTCTGGGTGCTAGGTGCTGTCTTTTCCTCGTTGTCGACAACAAAGGTTTCTCTTTGCCAGAGTCGCCAGCTGAGGTTCTCTAGTCTTCGGCCTTGTTCAACAGAGTCTGCGCACCGAGAGAAGACTGACTGGTCAGCATATAGGTAGTTAGCACATGCAAGAGGCAACTCACCAGTCCACATGCTATACAGGTTGGCGGGATTGCCTGTGTCGACCTTGTGGATGACGTTCGCATCCACTGTTAAGACGTGAGTGTCTAGACGATAGGGCATAATGTGTGTCAAGCCTGTCGCTACTTGACTGAGAGTTGTCAAGGGTTTGCGAATAAGTCGGGTTGGGTTGTAAGTGGAATTCGTTGGAGGAAGTGTCTTAGTAGGTCGTCGGCTAGGTAAGTCGAAATTAAAGCCGACAATGCGCCAGATCGTAGTGAGAGGTTGATTCTCGAGGTAAAGTTTCTTAATCGCGGGCGGTGAAGTCGAGAAAGTCGAGGTCAATGCAAGCGAATTTGGCGTGTGAGAGTGATGTCGAGATGGATACTGCCTTTCATGGGGATCCTCGAGTAGACATGTACTGACTGACTGTATGCGTAAAAGGCGATTCCCGGTGCAAGGCTTGGTTTCTTGTTGTTCAAGTTCCTCTGCAATGGATGGATGTTGGTGTTGGTGTAAGTGTATGTGTATGTGGAGGAGGACGAACAAAGTCCGGGGGGATCAAACGTAGTTATTCTTGTTTGGCCCGTGGGAAGGAAGACGGATTGGGGGAAGGGAGTCGCGGTGTGCGCTATGTAAATGGAGTCTAAGGTACCTTAGCACAAGCACGAGCGCACGCCGCCAGGGCTACAGTAGGGGTGTGTCGGACCGCGGGGGCGTGGGGCGATGGATAGGGCGTGCGAGCCACCACTTCTGCCGGGGCCTTTCAGGTACGTACCCGGAGGGGGGGGAGCCAGCCCAGCCCAGGTGAGCCTGGTGGAGGGAGGGGAGGGTACGTGTGTAGCACCCGAGAGCCCAGAATCTCCCAGTACAAGACGGAGGTACCGCGGCATACATTGGGTAGGAGAATTTTCGCTGAAGCGTTCTGTTCTGTTCTGTTGTCTCTCAAGTGATTGATTCCTGTGGGGTGCCATCTCAACCTTACATGTCCTGTCCATTACAGAGGCGTGACCAGACGGATTCAGTTGTGGGGGTGAAGTGGTGGCACAGCAGGGCGATAGATGTACAGCAAAGCAAGCAAGCAAGCAGAGAAGAGAAGAGAAAAGTAGAGTATTAGAGCATGGTAGAGTAAAGCACAGCTGTTCATGTTCTGTCATTTCTTTGACTCTCCTCTCTTGTCAACTCCCAGAGACCAACAGAGACCAACAGAGACCGCCAATGCCATGTCCAAGCCAGGGCACACGACGATACTGAGCGATAGAGGTGGATGGACTTCGACTTCGGCGACACAGCAGCAGACAAGGACAGGGCTTCTGTCAGGGGGAGGAACACGGGTGGAGGTGGCAGAGAGGGGGAGGCAAATTCTTCCTGGTGACCAGATTCCACGGGTCTTTACCTGAAGAGGCACTTATTGTGTACGGGCAGCGGGTCTCTTTTTCATACCCAACAGAGTTTAGACTCTTCAAGGTCAGGCCAGGCCTCTTTGGGCCATATCTATGTTGCCCTATCGAGTAAGTGATCCACCTGAGACAGTTACGGAGCGAGCACAGACGAACGCGGTCTCGGGAGCGAAAACGGTCAACCCAATAGAGGAGTGGCCTGTGTCCGTTTGGCGTTCTGGAACGTTGACACCTTGTCATGTGCCCTGTCTATCTCCCTTGAACGGCTCCGTTCCGAACTGAGACCGAATCGGGCTTCCGAGTCCAGAACTGGCCCTGACCCTGATGTTGTTTGCCCAATTCCCCCACTATCACACTCTTGTCTGGTCTGTCTCCCGCGGATGAAGCTCCCTGTAGCCCGCTATTCATCAGGGACCCCCATCCATCACAAGTCACGTTGATGACCGACCATGACCACAAGCCTCGCTTTGTCTTTGTTTTGCTCTGTTCTGGCCCGGAATAACCCCGGAATTGACGCTTTTGTTGGTCTTTGAATATCAGTCAGTAATTAGTGAGACTCGGCAAGGACGAACGGCTCCCTCAGAAACCTCTAGCTTGTATAGCTTCAAGGCACATGATAGACCCTGAAAAGTTACTCCCCGAGAATGACGAAAAAGACCCTGATCCATCATGTTGATGGTGTTTTTGGAATGAATTGAGCTCCAATTCCAATCCCAACCCGGCATCATGAACAAATGCCGGCGTTACAACGTCAATTGGTCCGCTTGCAATCCAGGCTTCCACTTCATGGGCGAATTGACGTGATTCTGGGCGATCTGGGAATGGAAATGAGATTTCTGCTAGTAATTCTTGCCTGGAGAACCCCCGGGGGATCGTGGGGATCCGTTGAATTGACCCATTCTCAATGGCATTACCAAATATCCGGTGGCCCCGTGATAGTAATGAGCCCCCAGATTGTCATCCGCACGCTGCACCTCGCCTCCGCAAGCGGCCACGGGCCTTTGAGTGATCTCGCCTGTAGTTTCATTTGCCCACAGCACAGCACAGCAAAAAGAAAGGAAAGGAAAGGAAGGGCTGTGCGTGGTGGAAGCACAGGCGGGTAACGACTGATGACTGATGACCGCGTCGCTGCGCCTGACCACGGAACTCTTCCCGACGGGATGAGACCGACCGAGTCGAGTCACTCCAGACTGACAGAGGTTTTCGGCCGCCTGTAACCTGTAACTATCCGTCTCCCCAGAGTCAGTCGTTGCCTTGCCTTGTCTTGCCGTCCGTTCTGCCGCCGCATTGAACCGCCAATATCATGGGGATAGGCGTGACCACGGACATATGCCGAACACATCAGACGAGAAACTTGTTACCGGCTTTGAGATGAATGTCCCGAGGCTTCAATGACGATACCTGGGGTAGGTCACCTGTCTTGATGATGCTCCAGGATCCTCGGCATTCAATGACGAGAGGCTTGACATTCACGAGCAGACAGCTTCAAGGCAGACAGACTTGGATTGAGCCTTGTTGGACCTGACCCAGGTAGAGCTGAGGCCCTGCTGAGGCCTCTGTCGTCATCATGTTCAGGGGCGCTTGTTCAGGGTCCTGGCGACTCAGCGCTTGGCGACCAGGTCAGCAGACGCGCTCTGCTGTAACCATCCATCCAAACCGCTATGAGGTGACGCTTGCCAGCGCATAAACAACATCTGCAGCCGCGAGCATCGCATGACTCTCTGAATGGCTTTCTATTTTCACATTTTGACCTTTCATTTCTCTGCCTGCACCGCCTGGCCGTAAATACAGGCCTTCAGTGGTGAACGCCTCACTGATCTTCGTAACGAACATCACATCACAGCCTGTCTCGGTTTTCGACGATCATGAAGTTTCCTCAATGACTGGTCAGAATTCAAAGTTCCGACAGGCTGGTGACCCTTGAGTTCGCATCATTGTCTATCTTTGATATGGTTTTGAAGATTATTGTTGCTGGGGACAGCCTTGAGCTTGTTTCTTCATCCGGAGCTTATTTCTTCATAAGGTTGCTGGGAAAGTCATGCGTCCTAAAGAGTCTAGGGTATTCGATACTTGAAGAAAGGGTAGATGTTCTCTTTCATTTTCTTCTTGTCATATGTCGTTCAATTTGTTGATGATTTCCCTTCTCTCAACATGTCTTGTCCATTTCCTCGGCATTAGTTTAATGGGTTGAGTGAGGCGCTTGAGGCCATCAATGCTGGTATGCTGAGATGATGGTGAATGGCGTGTTGTGACCATCCATGTCAGATGTCAGAGCCCCTGGAAATTGATAAATCAAAATCAGGACATCTCGATCGTCTTTCGGTTGCTCGATCTTGCAGTTCAGCCTGTCTTAATAATCACATGTCCTTTGTTGGGATCTGATTGACTGCCGTTGCTCTCCCTCCCTTGAGCCCCACGAACCGCTGCATGCCAACAGCTACTGTAAGGCTAAGTAGGTTGGCAGATCGCGGTAGACTAGGATGACGATCATGTCAAAAATTTGATGCGCCGGTAGTTGACCATGATGATGAAGAGATGTCTGTCAACATGAGGTGATTGACTGCGTGTGTATTGTTTGTGTCTATGCCGACTAAGCACAACCCTTGTCCTCCAACATCATGACTACTCCGGTATCATGCAAAGCTTCCTCTTGTCCGACCAGGCCAACCGAAAAAAAGAATGAATGCGGCCTTATGACGTCCCACTGTCAATGCTGTATCTAGACGATTGCATCCAATGCCGCCGAAACGTGGACCGGATACAAGGAATGCGGTATTATTTCAACAGCGTTGATTGTGCGTGGAATAAAAAAGAAGAGGGTCCCGAGAGTATTTTCGCAACTGGCTTTCGACAAGCAAGCATAAAACACCGAGACTAGGAAAATAAAAGGCCCCGAAAGTGAGGTGAGTGCTAATAATTCACCTTACGAATGGTAACATCATAACCCACTTCAGCAAGCTTCGCACCTAAAATCCAAAATCTTGACCCCCGCGGGCCGATAAGCGATAAGAGCTTCCATCAGGTCCATTCCTTCACTTCACTGAGTGGCTGCCCCTCGCTATCCTGAAGCTGCGTCACCGACTGCCCTGACCATGAAGCTGGCGCCATAATAATTTCCCCCTTCTCTTCGCTGAAAACCCGGTGAGACCATATTCTATAAACATCATCCGTTGAAGCCGGCGCTTCTCTCGTCTTCTCCCTATTTTTCTGTAAGTATCCTTCCCTCCCCAGCTGTTTGCTATCCTGTTCTCATCGTAAGGTATTCCTTTGTTAGAGATACACTCACTACCTATCTGCCCCGCCGCGTTTTTTCCTTTCTCCGGACGGACGCCAACCTACGCAATAAATATTCTTCCTACCGTTAGGTTACTTTAACCTGGTTCGTTCTGCCAGACCGACCTTGGATCGACTGATCCTCCCATAACCTTCTCTGCCTCCGTCTTTACCGAAATCGCTCGCTCGCAAATATGGCACCCAAGAAGAAGATCGCTGTCATGACCTCGGGAGGTGACTCCCCAGGCATGAACGCTGCTGTCCGAGCTATTGTGCGCATGACCCTTCACATGGGCTGTGATGCCTACTGTGTCTATGAGGGATATGAGGGTTTGGTGCAGGGTGGCAGCTTTATCAAACAGGTCCAGTGGAACGACGTCCGAGGATATCTCTCAGAGGGAGGTACACTTATTGGTACTGCTCGCTGCATGGCCTTCTATGAGCGCCCCGGTCGGTTAACGGCCGCCAAGAACATGGTTCTTTCTGGCATCGATGCTCTGATTATCTGCGGCGGTGACGGTTCATTGACTGGTGCTGACAAGTTCCGTGCTGAATGGCCCTCTCTCTTGGAGGAGCTTGTTTCCAAGGGCGAGCTATCCAAAGAACAGGTCGCACCTTACAAGCACCTCAACATTGTCGGTCTCGTTGGTTCCATCGACAATGATCTTACCGGAACTGATGCCACCATTGGCTGCTACTCAGCCCTCGCCCGTATTTGCGAGATGGTTGATTATGTCGAGGCGACTGCTTCCTCACACTCGCGCGCCTTCGTCGTCGAGGTCATGGGACGCCATTGCGGTTGGTTAGCCCTCATGGCTGGTGTAGCAACTGGTGCAGACTTTGTCTTTATTCCTGAGAGACCCCGTGAACATGACTGGCAAGAGGAGATGAAGATTGTTGTTAGAAGAGTAAGTTCCGTGCGTAAACACTATTTCTGACATGTGCGCTAACGACTTATAGCATCGAGACCTCGGAAAGCGCAAGACCATCGTCATTGTTGCTGAGGGCGCTCGCGACAAGGACGGTAACAAGATTGGTGTCGAAGAAATCAAGAACATCCTGGCCGACAAGAGCGAAGGTGGTCTTGCTCTCGATACCCGTATCACCACCCTCGGTCACGTCCAACGAGGTGGTACTGCCGTCGCCTACGACCGAATGTTGGCTACCCTACAGGGTGTGGAAGCTGTCAAGGCAGTCCTCGAAGCCACACCAGAGACCGAGACTCCTTTCATCGCTATTAACGAGAACAAGATTGTCCGAAAGCCTTTGATGCAAGCTGTTGCTGAGACTAAAGAACTCGCCAAGGCCGTTGACGCCAAAGACTTCGAGAAGGCCATGTCTTTGCGAGACGCCGAATTTGCCGATCAATGGAACTCTTATATGCTAACTACCAACGTCATGGTTGACGATTCTAAGCTACCCGAGAAGGATGTGAGTTCCATATATCCAATCCATATTATAGCCTCTTTTTCTAACCTCTCACTATTTAGCGCATGCGAATTGGTTTCATCAACGTTGGTGCCCCTGCCGGTGGCATGAACGCTGCGGTACGCGCCGCTGTTGCGTACTGTCTCTCCAAGGGCCACGAGCCTCTTGCTATTCATAACGGTTTCGCAGGCTTTGCCCGACACCACAACGACGAGCCCCTAGGTGCTGTTCGCCCATTCGACTGGCTCGAGGTTGATGGCTGGGCAAGCAAGGGTGGTTCCGAGATTGGCACAAACCGAGAGCTCCCTGGCGAGTCTGGTATGGAGTTGATTGCCAACCTCATCGAGGAGCACCACTTTGATGCTCTGTTCCTTGTTGGTGGTTTTGAGGCTTTCCACTCCGTCTCACAAATGCGCAAGGCCAGGAAGGATTACCCTTCTCTATGCATCCCCATGGTTCTTCTCCCTGCCACCATTTCCAACAACGTTCCCGGAACCGAGTACTCTCTGGGCTCAGACACTTGCTTGAACGAGCTTGTAAACTACTGTGACAAGATCAAGCAATCAGCATCTGCTACCCGTCGCCGTGTTTTTGTTATCGAGACCCAGGGTGGTCGTTCAGGCTACATTGCTACTCTGGCAGGCCTCGATGTCGGTGCCTCAGCCGTCTACATTCCCGAAGAAGGCATCTCGCTGGAGATGCTCAACTCAGATGTTAACCACCTCAAGGAGGTATTCAAGAAGGACAAGGGCCAGTCCCGTGCTGGACGTCTGATTCTCGTTAACGAGAAGTCCAGCAAGGTCTACAATGCTAAGCTAATTGCGGACATCATCCGCGAGGAGGCTCACGATAGATTCGAGAGTCGAGAGAGTATCCCCGGTCACGTCCAGCAGGGTGGTGTTCCTTCTGCTATGGATCGTTGCCGAGCTGTCCGTCTAGCCATCAAGTGTATCCAGCATCTTGAGAGCTTCGGACGTAACGCTCACAACCACGTCAAGAAGGACCCCAAGAGTGCCTGCGTCATTGGTATCGAGGGCTCCGAGGTTGTGTTCAATGAGATGGAGACGCTAGAGGAGAACGGTACAGACTGGCCCAACCGAAGACCTGCGACTGCCCACTGGTTGGGCCTGTCTGAGGTGGTGGATATGCTGGCTGGCCGTCCTGACTACCCCAAGCCACAGGAGAGCTTGACAGGGTTGCTCGCAAAGGACACAAAACGTGGTCTGTAAAGGGAATGATATCAGTTGGCTAGTTATACATTCCTAGATTGCATTGGGTCTTTTTTCACGTTTATTCTTAATGATAGCTCCATGAATACGATCAATTTTAGGCGTTCAAATATTCATCTCCAGTGTGTCTGCCTCTTATGATCATGTAGAGGCAACCATCAGTATTAGCATTGAAAACGGTTCATATGACGAGCAAGAGTGAAGTACGTATGGGATAGGACTTGTGGTGATGGTATCGTATGAAAGCTTTCCTTGTTTCCTTCAGATGTTGCACTATTTCATGCTGCATTCCTAGTGACAACATGAGAGATGATGATTTACTTCTCCATGTAATCTTCTAATATCATAATGACGCTTAACAGTCGTTCAGATGTATCAAAATGACCTAGCAAGACATGAATGGGGAGTCGAGCGTTAGAGAATTATGTTGTATTGATATATTGACTGAACATTACAGTGTTTTATCCATAATGGAAATGTATTATAGTGTGCTCAAATTAAGTCAAAGTATTGATAGCGAACTGGTATCGTCTTTTTTTTATATCTCAGCCACCTTAAATCGGGAAATCATATCAATTCGAAGATATTCCCGAGTTAATGCTATTCAGTTCAGGGTAAGCCATTGTGAACTTGTCAACCAGAGGTCAATAAGAGACTTTGGCTATCAGGCTTTTTTAGATCATATTATACTGTCTGTCTATTAAACTCTACTTTTAAATGATTCTTCTTAATATAACTCTATTGGGATGTGCCTTTAGTGTTTGTTGCTGATGTATCACATCTAGATCCCTACTGCAAACTTGGGCCGATCTAAAATTTTCATAAGCAAAAGTCAACAACAAGTTTTTTCTGATTCACCCACCCAAGAAAGAGAATATGCCTCGTGGTGAGCCTGAAAAGTTCTTTATGAAAACAAACTTCATGTACTGCCATAAATAGTGAGTATGGGACATTATGGTATGGAACTCCCCAACGCGGGTTTCTGCTGGGAGTGCTTTGTGAATGATGCTTGATGTTATCAACATATAAACAGTCTTGGACCGGTCCAGAAGATGCCAAGGACAGTGTATCTTATATATATGACTTCTTCACCAATGTAGAACTGTTGTTGGTATTGCCTGGAGGCAAAACTTGCATGCTTTGACCAAACAAGACTCCTCCACGCACCGCTTAAGCACCTTATGAGAACCAAAACAAATATCTAATTATTACATGTTAATTCTCTTTCTGTTATATCATTTTTGACAACTCTCGGGTTGACTTGTTGACGTGGGAGATGCGCCGGTCTAGATCCCGACCAAACAAACGAACACCCTCAACTCACCACCACCACTCCCCCAAAAATAAACAAAACCACAGACTTTATGTACTCAAAAGATAAACTCATAAATCAGCAAAAAAGATGAATTAGAGGGCGTTGGGATTGCTCCCGCCAGGGCTTGAACCTGAGACCTTCGCATTACCGGATACTCGGAATGAAGTATTAGTACGACGCTCTAACCAACTGAGCTACGGAAGCCGTCTAATTCGTTGATTTTGGACGTCACTGAGAAGACCTGTGAGGCTATTCCGGACCGTTGAGCTAAGGTTTAACCAAGCTTTGTGCCAAGCTTTGCATCTGGGCATCATTGGGAAGGAGCTGCTTGATACCTGGAAGAGTCGGAAGGTTCCTGGGGAGGTAGCAAACAGGCTTGGAAGGCCAAAGAAAAACCGGAATTGTCCTATATTAGGGATACTATAGGTAAAGACAACCTAAATTTATGATGATATTTTATCAAGTGTATGATTTATTTATCAAATTTATTACATTTAGCATGTCTTTCCATCAAAAACAGGTTCGTGGTTTTGTCTTCAACCTCCCTCAAGGTGAACCTTCTCTTGTTTCATTCGGTAGTAGCATGTTTCAAGGGAATCTACATTGGCATACCTCGTCTAGTGGGTGAAAGAAACAACCGGATCGAAAGTCATAGTCTTATGGTGTTGGGAGCCCAGCTTTTTCTTCGACCCCAAGACTCGTCAACCCAATCGTGCCCAGTTACCTGTGAACCGGTCTGTGCAGATGTCAGTCACATGTGATAGACGGCCATAGAACCATGGAACAACGGCAGATACTCAGCATTGATGCCTCAGTGACTCAAAATGGCTTGACCAGGAACTGACATCTGAGGATGGCGTCTTATGGGGTTCAAGCTCAGACGCTCGTTGGGCTCCCAGCGTGGCATCAGGAGTTTTGACTACGAGGTTCTCAGGGATCTTAATTCTTTGAAATCCTAGTCTCAGCCCAGTCACAGTCGATGGAGGGACCACTCGGTTTGAGATTCAATGCCCAACGAACGCCTTGGACTCCATCGCCGATCGCAAGGGCAATCGATCAATCAATGATTTGCATACAACTTAATGTGACAGAGATAGACTTGCAGGATTCCCGTTGTTCTTTGGACGGCCAAAATTGACATGTTTTTGTCGACCTCGACTCGACCTACATGTTATTCGCTGATACGGCCACTGTGGCACCGGTCGCAGGGGGGCAGTTCTCGAGAGCCTTGTTTGTCCGGCTCCCATCTCGGGATGCAACTGGGGCCAAGGAGCAGAGAGAAGATGCCGGGGGTGGTGAGCAGCTGGATGCACTATGGCGTCAGTAGATCTCCACTCCACAACCAGCTAGGATGTCAAAGAAACGAGTTCTCGTTAAGAAGCGAGCAGAACAAGAGAGATGGTCCAAAACTGCCCAACGGATGGATAGATGCCCAGAAGGACGAGCGGCAGCGGGGATGAGCTCTATAATGGGAAAAGAGACAATAGATGATGGGGCCTTGGGCAGAGACAATTGCCGAGTAGAGTTTGTCAGGCTGGCAGGTCGCATGTCCTTTCTGGAAGCGCTTGACCCTCCATCTGAATGCTTCGCGTGGAAGAAGGGGTCATCTCATTGGGTCGCTATGGTAGACTCATCCATCGTTGGTTGGGGTCGTGAGTAGGTGAGGTAGGCAGACAGACTGATTACCTATCTCTAGCACTGTACTTGATAAATCATTGGATGGATGCAGAGACAGTCAGTCTATTGTGGTCATTCGTTGGTTGATGACACACCAAGCAAGACTGCGTCCGTCTGAGGTTGTGATTTTTACAATTTAACGCCGGATAAAGCGTCAATGAGACTTGATTGATTCTATTTGACAGAACCGCAACAAATAAAAAAGATCATCGCTCATGTTTAGTTCTCCCGTCGCGGACCGCTTCCACCATCCAACCCATCCAGCCCATCATCCATCACCAATCTGCATCCATCCATACTGTATCATACCTATCCCCGCTTTTGCCCACTACAACAGCCGCAGCACGCTTACAAGGTCTTCAGCCCAGTGCCAGCCCAGCACTGCCCAGCCCCTCCATCGACTCAAGGTCAAGGTTACGGCGGCGGCTGACACCCTAAAAGACAATCGTTGACGGGGGGCTCCCTCTCATTATTGCTGTCGGATGATGACGTTCTGTAATACCTAAATATACACGAAAGGATTTGCTCCTATGTATAAAAAGGCTATACCTGATTGGGGTTAGTATAGGGCTATGCGCTCTATAC